>QVAJ01000639.1:112095-149462 GCA_003546035.1 Mixornis gularis | reverse complement strand
TGATTTACAGAAAAAGAAAACAAAAATCAAAACGACAAACAGTCAATTTTGCAACGAAACCAGCAGAGTTTCCAGCCACAGCAAGGCCCGATCGAGCTTGGGAGACAGATACCAGACTGGCCCTCGCCAAGTCCTCGGTCATCTGTTCCGATGTTCGGTTCCCAAAGCTCGGTTTTTATACAGCTTATTTTCCTTCGGGCCAGGCTTTTCCACGGAGATGGTCGGATCATGAAATTTAAGTGTCTTTCCATTCAGTTTCAACTCCTTCCTGAGCTGAATCTGAATGGTGGTTCCTGGGATTAGTTTGAACGGCTTTCAGGTGCAAAGAGGAGTCCCCCTTTCAGACGGTCTAACGTGGATTCAGGGGCTCCTGCTCTGCGTGTGGGTAGTTTCGGTTGTCTGGGGATTATGGTTGGGTTGGCTTGGCTTTTTCACTTGCAGATCGAGGCGAGCATTCTTTGCTGATTTTCCTCCGGCAGCCGCTGCTGCCGCTTCGGGTGACCTGTAAATTCTATTTTCCCCATCCCCAGATTAATGTATAGGACATTTTATAACATACCCATCACTTTTCTCTCAGAACTGCAGGCGGGGAATAACTGCGCGGGCTTCCAGGGCATTTCCACTCGAGCTCTTGTACACCGAAGCCGTATCTGTTGATTTAGCGAAGGTGCTGATATTTTGTTTTATTAATTGGTAGTTATTAGTTTTTATTGGTCTCGGGTCCCGCCGGCGCCGCGATTAAACCGCGCTGCGGGTGCGGGCGGCGCTCGGCGCTGCGGAGTTCCTGCTCTTCCCGGTGCCCGCTGCACCCCCTCCCTCACGGAGGGAATCTCATTGGCACACACCGGGCTGATCTAGGGCCGCGCCGGGCGGGCGCTCTCGCCTACATCCGCGGCGTATGGAACTTCCAGCCGAGGTCCCGCGGCGCCCGCCCGGGCCGGTCCGACCGACACGTCTCGGTTAGCGCGCCCGGGGCCGGCAGCGCCCCGCCGCTCGTTCCGCGTGCGCCGGCGGGTGTGCGCCGCTGCACGGTTCATTACGGCGGCGCCGGGGACTCCCGCCGCGGGGGCGGGGCGCGCTCTGGGGATTCCCAGTCCCGCGCGGAACGTTCGGGATCGTTCCCGTGACGTCACGGCGGGGGCGGTACAGGGGAGCCCCGCCCGGCCCGCCCCGGGTTTCCGCGCGGGAGCTCTCGGGCGGATTGCGCGTGCGCGCGCGCGTGGGGAGCACTGCGGCGCGTAGCGGCGCCATTTTGAGAGAGCGAGGCGGGCGCGCGGCGCGCGCGCGGGGGGGGGGAGGGGGAAGGGGCACTCGGGACACCCCGGGACAGCCCCGGGAACGGACGTGGAGGGGACACGGAGCGGCCGGGCCGCCACTCTCCTTTCCCCGCCGTGCTGCTCGGACCGTCCTCGGGGACGGCAGGGGGAGCTCCCCCGGCGGCGGGACCGGGCTGGCCCCCGAGAGGGCCGAGCAGGAGCACTCGGCGGAGCTGCAGCTAGTGGTCGCGCACCCCGAAAGCCGGGGTTCTGTGTGCCTGCACACCCCGGCATCGGGGTCTGTCTGTCCCCACACCCCAGGAAAGGAAGCATGCCCCGCACCGTGCTGGGGCTCCCCCGGCTGCTCCCGCCGCCCCTCTGGGAAATGCCCCTGGCCCAGGTCAGCGCATCCCGCCCGGGTGCCTTCCACAGATCTGTTCACCTTCCCCAATAAAATGAGAAATTACCCTTTCTTTTCGTGTTTTTCCCCTCCTCTCTCCTCCCAGCCCCCCCTCCCCGTCCCCCCTCGCTCCCCCCCACTCTGTTTTTCTCTCGGGATTGAGAGGCAGGAGGAGGTTTTTGCTGATAGGCTGCGCTCTCCGTCAAACATTCCTGCCGCCCTCTCCGCGGTGTGAGTGGAGGTGTAACCGAGGCTTCCGTTCTCGGGCTCGGCTCCCTGACTGCATCCGTGTTTGCTCTTTAGGATCCAGGTTTCTGTTTGTTTCTGGTTTTAAGATGCAGGTTTTTGGGTTTTGCTTGTTTTGTGTTTGTGTAACGCTTAGCCAGATTTCATCAGGGAAAAACTGATTTTTCTGGTTCTTTTTACCGTAGGTGCCTTGAACGACAGAGTCAGTCCTGGATGTTTGCAGCCTTTTGCTTCAGCTGGCAGAGAAGAAAAAAGGTGGACACTGACCTGCAGCAGTTGCTGCCTGTGGAAGGAGGAAATATCGGACACTGTTCTGGGATTATTTGTGCGTGCTTCGTCCTGAAAAGGCCTCTGAAACAATCAGTAGACATCTGTGAAGAGAATTGAGGAAGTCGTGAGGTTTTTTCTTCTAGCAGTGTCGAGCACATCACCCTTGGATTCTTTTGTCCGCATGGCATGGATACACAGCTAAATTTATGAAGTTCTGAGTACTTCAGGTGCCATAATAAAGTACTTTCCTCTTTTTACATGTTCTTTTTCTTCTCAGCAACATTCTTTCTGAGTCAGAGGCATAGCCAGTTTTCTTAACTGGCTCCAGGTTAGATGTGGCCTGAGTCACTGTGGAGACATTGCTGAAAAGTTTCATGGCAGGTTTTTTTCTCCTCCTTATTTCATTTTTTAGATTTTTTGACGTAGTCTTCTCTCATTTTGCAGTGAGCCCGATTTTCTAAATGAAGAATTTAATAGATGTTTGTTTATCCTTTTTTCTTTTGTATTTTATTTAATGTTTTTGTTGAAAAATGTTCTTGCCGATAAGCAGTATGGAGGTATCCAGATAACTGTTTACAAATGCCTCTGCTACCGGAAGGTAGGAAATGTTCTACAGTTCATATGTGAAATTTGGGTTTTTGGCATCACAGTTTGTGGAGTAAAACCTGTATTTATTTCACTTGGAGCTGATGCTGCGTTTAGTAGTATCTACATGGCATAGACAGGAGAAAAAACTGTCAGAGAAAATAAAAGGTTTTTGAGACAGACATTGGCAGACTGTAAATAGCCTTGCGGGATCAGTAAGCGAGAAGGATGGGTAGCTGATTTCTGTGAGGTCAAATCTATGTCAAACTGCTACAAATGTAGTATCAACGGGAACTCGGGATATTATCTCAAGGAAAACAGACTGGAAAAGTATAAATCACGCACTACTAACAACTTGTGCGGTCCTCTTGGATTAGGTAAGTGTTGTAGTGTTCATGAATCAATTTACACTTGGAAAAACATTTTATCAGTAGAACAGTTAAACCAGTAATTTTTACTGGTTAGAGGTTCTTTGAGTTGTTGGGTTTTTTGGAGGATATTGAATGTTGACGCTTGTTAATTTTTACTTGCTGGCTTTTATAATTAATGGAATAATTCCTTAAGAATTTGAAGAATACGGTTACAAGGAGAAACGTGTAGGTGAGAGTGTGATTTTTATGTGAGATTAAAAAGTAGCTATATCTAGACTAAATCCATAAGGAATTTAGCCTTCATGTAAATGTTGTAATCCCAGCAGTGAATGTTATATCCTTTTGACCAAGTCTTCTGCATAGCTTGTATGTGTCAGTCCTTTCATTTGTGTTAGATGTGTTTGCAGCATCAGGGTAGTAATAATATAGAGGGGTTTTCCCTCCTTTTTTTTTTTTTTTCCTTTCCACTATTATTTGTCATGTATGAAAGTTAGAGGTTTTTTAACCAAAAAATATTTTATTGTTTATGCAGGCTAGCTTTTTTCTGTGTTGATTTTTTAAGATTAATTTCAGTGTATTTTCCCGTTCTGTGTGGGGAATGGAATAGTGTTCTGGGGTGACAGGTGTCCCTAAAAACCAGGACAATTAGTCTGACTGGTCTGCAAGTATAGCATTTCAAAAAAAGCTCCTCCTCCTTGGAATGATTCAAAATTAAATCTAGTGGTGAATTGGCTTATCTTCCTTGTTATTTTTAGATGTATTGTAGTTTTCTTCATCCCACAGTGATTAATTTTTTTTTTTAATTTTGGCATTAATGTGTTTATAATTTTTTTTTAGGTTTGCATTCAACTGAACTGCTACTTCCTGAAAGAAAATTAGGATGGACAGAGCAACTTAATTCAAAAGTCAGTGGTAATTTTACTGAAGTTTTCTATCCCCTACCCCACCCTGATGATTCATAAAGCTTTAAATAATTAAAGTATTATTGAGTAGTCTTTAAACTGAGCATCTGGTAGAGGTTACACATTTGTTGTTACATTTTGAAATATTTTGAGGGCTTCTACAGTACTGAAGTATTAGTAGTAGTGAACTAATGAAAATAAGAGGGTTTTCTCTAAGGGCAGTGCAAAGATGTTTGGGAACTTTGCTTGTGTTAAAACCTTGTAGAAAAAGTGTAGTTAAGCATGTGAAATTGTATTTAAAAATTACTGCAGTGTGTTTAAACTCCTGTAGCTTGTTATTTTGTCCCCAAATGAAGGACTTGCATCTACATAAATTTTGTGAATTCTCAGTCTCACTAAAGTTATTATCTGTGTGTTGGCAGTATCTAAAAATTGAACTATCTTGAGTTTTCTGCTTTGGAGGCCTTGCTGTTTTGTTATTTTAACTTTTGTTTCAGTTTGGTTGTTTGGAAAATATGGAAACTGGAATAAGAGTAGGGGGCTGTTTCTGTAATCTCTGGCTTTGGCTTGTGGCTCTTCTGTATTGAGCCTAGGTGTGCCTGGGATTGTCTGGTGAGCTGAGCCACTTGTTAAGGAACTAAACCAATGGAAAAGAATGATCTTGTGTATTCCTTTCCTTGCATGAGTGTGGTTTTTTTTGAAAGCATTTGGTAGATGAAGAGTTCAGGTGTGAGTGGCCATTTCATTTGATTGTTGTCTATTGTATGCTCATGAGAGTAATAGCAATATTCACTTCTTAACTCACAGAAAAAGTGAAGTGTTGCTTGTTTTTCCAAGCTATTCATTTTCTGTGCTGTGAGATCCTTTTATTTCCTTTAAGATGCTCTCACTGAAATCAAGGAGCTACATCCCCCACTTACTATTTTAGATGACATGTTTTTCTAGACTCTTCTCCTTCTGAAAGTTTTCAGGAGTTTGCTTTTCAACTTCACTAAATTAATTCTGTCTTTATGCCCCTGTGTTTGCTGGTAGGATAATTCTTGTATTCCTTTTACCGTACTTACACTTGGGAAGTTTTAGTGTCCCACACTTAAGGGGAAGGGAGCACACAAGATTCATAAATGCTTGTGATTGAAAGGGACAACAAAAGTTGGAGGGTCCACAAAAAAATCACCACGTTTTGTACATAAATTGCACACTTGACATTGAAATGGGTGTGTCAATCCCTGGCCTACTGTATAAGCACACAGTTTACATAGTAGGGATAGGATAGAAGGGAAGAGATGAATTAAGGAGTGGGAGAGAGAGAAAAAGAGAGAATGAGAGATTGCCAGCTGTTGTTCCTAGTGTTGTTCTGGCTGATGGGATGTCCTGGAGTGTGCAGCCAGGGTTTGGTGGGGTACCTTTTTATGTATAATTTCCTTGGCCTGAAGCTAAGGCTTTAATTTTCTGTGTAGATCAGTTATCTCAGATATCTTGTATGTCTATTGTTTGAGGCCTTTCTGGAAATACCTTGGAGGGTTTTGGGGGGTCCCTGGTGATCTCATTATCCCCGCACTGCATTGGCCTTTGGTCAACAGTTCATGCCTGCTTCTGTGCTGGTGCTGTCTTTTGTTTGTTGTGTCTCTGTGGACTAGAATGAGGATGTTTGTCCCAGAAGAGTGCTATCTGACCTCTGCATGGCCTCTTTTCCAGTCACATCCCATTTACCAACAACTGTTGGTTGGCTTTGCAGTCATCCAGCTACTGATGTTTGATATATACACGTTAGCCCCTTATCCTCAGGGATTCTGTAGAAGTGTATTTTTTTTTTTATTTGTGCATATGTATTTCACAAGCATTCAGAAATGGTTTACAGCTGTGCCCTTGTACCCTAAACAAAATTCATACCCTCTGAGGAGAGAATGCCAAGTGTGCTGGCCCACTTTAATTTCTTCCCTAGATTTTTGTTTTTCAAGTGCCTACAGTCTGTTAAATGCTTTGCAGACAGCTATGAAGGTAATGTCCTTGCTCCCAAGGGCTTATACTTTAAGCCTTGATAAACATATCTCATTTTGTAGTGGAGTGATAACTGTCAGCATGTTGTGTCTTTTACTGATGTGTTTATTCTGGTAGGTTCATAAAATGGGTACATTTGTACTGGCTAATTCTTTAGAATGGTGCGGGTTCCTCTACTGTGTGAAAAAACTGTTGGTGGAAACTTTTGGGAGTAAGTACCCTTTAATCTTGTAGCAAAGCTGGAACAGAATTTCATCTGTAAAATGCTAGAGGCAAATTGTGCAGATATTTAGTGTTGTACAAGTTAATGTACTTTGTGCTTGTATTTTGCTCTCCATTCTAATGAGGTTATTCTGTTTAACATGTGTGGATGAAACTGTTACAGTGACAGTTCATCAATAACGTCTGAGGAATTAAACAGATGTGAATGAAACTTGGCATGCTTTTTATTTTGTTTTTTCTTACTCTGTGTTTGAGTAACTGAACATAGTAACTGATGATAATGCCCTATGTGGTGCTATCAACTCTTCCACAGTCTCTTCCTTTCATGTCTTGGGTAAACACAGGGAAACAGCTGAAATAGTGAGTTGTTTATTTGTTTTATATGCTCAGCATAGGGCAAACCTTCTACCTTTTTCAGCTGCTGCTTCTTCCTTGTCACAATTCCAAAGTGGTAAAGAATTCCTGGTAATTTCCTACAGAACATGTGCTGATTAGGGCAATGATGTAATTGAACTCACACTTCAGCTTTTGAATTTGAACCTTGTTAAGGGGCAAGAAATGAGCATCTATCAGGCTTTTGCTAAATGGTCAGTACCATTTTGTGGAATCACTACACACCAAAGTGTGTTAGACTCTCAAGTAGGAGAAACCTGGCTGTAGTTTACCTTCAAATGTGAAGTTACTTCATGTTATGAAATAGTTTGCTTTTTTTTAACCTACATTTTGGTACGATGTGCAAAAATAAAAACTTTTTTTTGTAAAAAAGTCATCATTATGTTATCTGAAGGATTTAGCAGCTTCATCTATAGCTGAACAAACTTCTTAAAAGATGTTTTGATTGTTGTGATATTTATATTTGATTCACAGAGGTGATGTTAAAACGTGTTGCTTGTGAACCATAACTATGTATAGAAAAGGGGACCATATGATAAAGAGCAGTGCTCACATTCTAGGTCCTTATGCAAAGCACGGTGTGTTTTAGTTGGTTCATTCTCCTGTAAGGAACTTGAGCCCAAAGTTGAAATGAAGGTGGATTTTTTTTTGGTTGGATTTTCTGTATTTTTGCTGAATCTCTGTAAAGGTAAATATTAAGTCTGTGGCTGTACTAAAGGATGTGTTGGTTTTAATTGGTTAAAAAACTGACCACTATATTTTGACTCTATACTCCTCATATCTAAGCATAAGTTTTCAGATCTGACAGAGGACCTTGCTCCTTCCTTGGTGCTGTGCAGGAAACCTTAGTTCTTCTTTTTAAAACATCAAGTAAGAAGGTAAATTGTATGGATATCTTCTTTTGTTCTTCTGTATTGTCCAGTGATAGAATATATATGAGGATAGTTCTGTATTGGATGGTGGGGTCATCATGACTAAAACTAAAGATTTTGCTCTCTCTGCAGTAGCATGGTTGAGATATAAGAGGCTGCAGTTAAACTGTTTCAGAATTTTTTGTTTAACTTATGGGGGAGAACTTTGAAAGTTCAGCTGCCTTTCCTTTCTATTGATGGTATGAGTTTTAAGCAAGAAATTTTAGAGAACCAAAAATCTTGAGAGAATTACCATACCCAAACCTAATCTTTTTAAAAAATAGTTTTTCATTGAAATGCCACAAGGGTGACATGACACTCTTTCCCTTCAGAGTGTTAAAAGTTTAACTGTAAAGATGTAAACTTACTCTGTTGTTGTGGCTTTTCATTTACACAGAGAGGAAGGAAAGAAGGAATCTTCAGTTGAAGTGTTTGTCATGCTTTTGCAGCAATTTGTCATCAGCAGGATGCTTCTAGTTTCAAAAACTTGTAAAGCTTGTGTAAGGGTTTGAATGTTATTTGCTGTTTGATTAAGATGCAAATTTTGGATAGCAAAATAACTTGAAATTAACTTTGATTTGTTGGAACTGCACAAATCACAGAATAGTAAGGAAAATATCTAATAAACTGTGTCTTCAAAAGGGGAAAGAAAATTGAGATATATATAGATTTTAAATGAAAGTATTGTTTAGATCTAGCAACTTGATTTCTAATTAGTTCAAGTCTTAGCTAGGGATAGCAGAGAGGGTTATCAGAGAAAGATCCGATATCCCTGGAAATTTTTCTTTTGACAGAAGGTGTCTTTTATGGCAGAAGAAAAAACTTTGGGGTGGTGTGGGTTATTTTGAAGGTCTGCTTAATTTGAAAAAAGTCCTGAATGGTTCTGTATATGAAGAAAGAGTGTGTAGGCTGGTGGCTGGGTCTTGTGCATGTAGTTTCTTTGCCTGATTCAGACCAATACTTGGTAGTTTTGCTTTGGCCCATGATAAAGTGTTGAAGACAAAATTCAAAGCTGGTCTATGATGGGAGGACTGAAAAGCCAGTATTCTCACTACCTTGTTAGACCCTCTGAAATTCATACATATGCTCTTGTTTGTCTTCTGATGAAATGAGAATTTGATATGTATACTGGAGCTCATTATCAAGGAAGTAAAGCAGTAGCAAAATGAGACACCTTTTCTTTCCCATATTCTCATAACAGCGCTATAGTGTGCTTTAATTCTCATGGTTTACAACCTTCTTGTACCCCATTTATAAATATTATGCTAAAAATCACATTGACAAAATGAGGGTGGTTTGTCAGATGTGTGGAGTTGAAAAGTGAAGTTAAGGGTCCCCTATGTAATTTGTGGTGTGCTGTACTTACTGTGATAATAATCTGTGAGGCATTAGATAAAAACTCATAGGAATGTGCCACTTAGATATGCATACATACTAATTTTAGATTCCCTTGGAAAATATAAATGTGTATATCATCTCAGTGCTTTTAACATTTATTCTGTTGGAGGTTTTCTCTGTACAAATCGGTTGGCTGAACTTCTAAACTAGTCTTTAGGGAGGATCAAGAAATTTGTATCTCTTTTCCAGTTTTGTGAATTGGTGGCTTTAACCTTCCCTTCCCTCCCCCCATTGTTACTAAATTTGAAATTCCATTCACAAGCTTCAAGTATTCCTGGCTGAGTTTGTATTGCCTTTTATTTTAATAGTCTTCTTACAATCTCTCAAGTTCCCAAGTGTCACAGAAACTGTTTCCCGTGAAATGATACAGACTACACAGAGACAAAGCTTAAGTATAGAACCTGAAAATACAGAACTGTTTTTCCTTGGTTCTCCTTGTCTTCTGGTGGTGGGTTCAGCTGACAGGGTTGTTTTTGTGTATTTTTTTCCAATTTTTGCTTTATTTTAAAATTTGTTTTTCCTACAAAATTTTGGTGAGCTCCATTTAAATACGATGTAGTTACACTGTAGTAGGTCCATTCCAAAAGCACAAAACTTTTAGTAGATTAAGTTTTTAAAATGTAGAAGTTTTGGCTATTTTAGTATATTATTAGCCTGTTTTTTCTTATTATAGTAATAGCACTATTTTTCCTGTTTCTTCATGTTAGAACATTATGAAAAAGCAAAGGTGTTTTTATTTATTCTCACAGTTCAGACAGGTAGTGTTACGAAATGTATCTTATCCATAGTAATGGAACCTATTTTCAGCATTGAAGACAGGGTTCTGAGCAAAAGTACTTTTATTTTGTTCACTGGAAGAGGCTTCTCTGAGGCTGGATCTGTTCAGTTCCAGTGGGACTGTCTCTGCTAGCTGAATACTGGTTAGACAAGTTAAACAATCCCCGTAAAATTGGGTGGGGACTGTCTCTGATCTCATGTCCTTGTCATCTTCAAGTTCTGCTGTGCTTCTTTTTCTTCACCCTCAGTGAAAGAGTCAGATTAGGGAACACTTAAGTAACTTGTAAGTCCATGGGGCTTGACAGGATGCTTCCATGGGTGCACAGGGGGGTTCCATGATGAGTGTTCCATTCTTCCATAAGTGCTGATGTTATTGCAAAGCCATTTGTTATTACCTTTAAGAGGTCTTATGGTCATTGGGAGGGGTTCTTGAGTAAGAGAAGAGAGCAAATATTAATTTTGTCATTAGGAAAGATGGGAGGAGAATCCAGGGAACTACAGCCCAGTCAGCCTCACTTCAGTCCATGGGAAGGTTGTACACCAACTAATACTGGAAACATGTTTTCAAACATTTGAAGGACAGGAAGGTGAGTGAGAGCAGCCAGAATGGCTTAATGAAGGGGAAATCACACTTCAGCAAGCTAATAACCCTTTGCAATGAGGTGACTAGCTTGGTAGATGGACAGAGAGCAATGGATGGTGTTTATCTTGACCTCAGTAAGGCTTTTGACATTGTCTTCTCTGACATTGTCATGGAAAAAGTGACAAGTGTGTGTGGAGAAGTGACCAGTGAGGTGTATCCAGAACTTTCGGAATGGTCAGGCACAGGTCCTCAGGGATGCAATCAGTGGCACAAAGGCCATTTGGAAGAAGCTGTTACAGTGTACCCCAGGGTTCAGTACTGGAGCCTCTGCTGTTGAACATCTTCATTAAAGTCCTGGACAGTGGGGCAGAGTTTACCCTCAACAAGTTTGCAGATAATATTAGTGCCTTGGGAAGGCTGACCTGAAACAGAGACTGGACAGAGCTAGAGAATAAAGTAGGTATTTATTGAAAGGCCTTTAGGGTACACCTTGGGCAGGACAGGGCCTGACCAGAGCTACACCCAACGTGGACACAAATAGTCACAAAATGGCTGACAAAAATGGGTCACAAAATCGTACATTTTCATAAGTTTTGGTCCATTTGCATATTGGAGTTTAATTGTTTAATTACAGCTTCGGGTTGTGAGGTCGTGTCCTTCTTCATCCTTTTTTCGGTTCACTGTTGTTTATGTTTTTGGGCCTAAAAGTTGTCCTTGGTCTTCAGCTGGAAAGGAATTTGTTTTGTCTACCCACTCTGTGAAGAGAGCTGACTGACACTTAATATGAGGCTAAGAACTACACCCCTAGGCAGCAGAGAATCTGAAAAACATGAAAGCTGAAACTTGAGGCATCAATATAGGATAGGGAGAACAGGCTGATACACACACTTGATGTTTGTTCTGCTGTGTGGAAGAGTGTGGATAGAGGATCCTCATGAAGTAAAGAAAAAGCATGAATTTCTTGGAATAGCAGCTGCATATGCCAGCTACAGAGAAGGACCTGGGGGTCCCGTTGAACAGCAAGCCAACCATGAGCCAGCAATGCTGGCTTGTAAGGAATAAAATAAAAATCTCTCTGGGGGACAGTAGGAAAAATGTTGCCAGCAGGTCAAAGGGGGTTCAGCTCTGTCCTGCATGCAGCCTTGGTGAGGCCTCACTTGGAGGACTGTGTCACCTTTCCAGGATGTGTAACACTGTTTCAGGCTCCCTGATACAAGAAAGGGTGAGACTTGGTGGAGAGAGCTCGGTAAAGAGACCTCAGTATCTTTCCAATGGGCACAGGCTAATACTTGGTTTAAAGTTCTAGGGAGGTGAAAGTTGGCCATTCGTCTTGGTTTGAAGTTGAAGGAAGTACAACTTGGCCATTCATCTTTCAGAGTTATCTGTGAATGTTATACTTTAATTTTTCAGAAGGTCCTTTCCAAATTTAAATTTAGTAAGCCATTAACCTCACTTCTCATGTAGAATTGTGTGAAGATGCAAATGATGAGGGAGACTTTAGTTTTGTTAGTACTGCTGACGGGACCAGACAGTGTAGGTACAAGAGAACTGAGATCCCTAATGCTGTGATTACATCTGCTTTCTCTGCCCTGCCATCTTGCAATATTTCAGAAAGTGATTTCTTTTGCCCTGCCATTTATAGGCTCTGGTATCCACTTATACAGACAGTGCAAGATTGCCTCCAGCTCATTTCTCACAACATTCACTTTTCCAATTTCTGTAGAGTATTGTGCTCTTCCAGAGATGCTCTGGGCTATTTTTAGTGTTATGTAAATGTTAGAGAGAGATGTTTTTAACTCTGTAAAGGTTTGATGAATACAATTAAAATTAGAAGAAATTCTGGGTAAAGAATGGTCTTTAAAAGGGACCATGAGTGATCAGGTGAAATATGTTTTTGTGTAACCAGTTTATTCCAGACCTCAGTAGCCTTTGTTTTCATGATACATTTAAGGCCAGATTAAATACTTTTGTAAAGGAATTTGCTATTCTACTGTGTTGTCAGAAGCAGTGCCGAAGACATGATATGAGTTTCTATAAAGCAGAAAGTAGTGAAAGCAGTCTGCTTACACTGTAATTTTTCCAGAGTTTGAGCTGGAAACTTTCTTATTTTATTTTTAAAAATTTCTATTTTTATTTTTAATTTTGCTTTTAGTTTATTTGTAATTTATTTTTAGTTTAGCTTATTTTTTATTTTATTTTATTTTTTTAAAATTTAATTTTTTAAAGCTTTGTCTGTGCTAACTGTTTCTAGTGCTTTATTGTTGCCTGACATGGGGGAAAAATAGTCTAGGTCTGTCTTCATGTCTTACCCTTTTTCTTCATAACATTTGTCAGCACAGCTGCTTCCTGGGATAGTGCTGCATTCAAGTGAGGTAGTACATACACATGATTCTGTCTGTAGTGGCTCTGCAGGTACCCTGTACTGAGTCTGGGATGTGACTGCAGTGTGTTCCCACTTTTTTGTGCTATGCAGAGAAACAATCTGGAATAGCAGATGCTTGCTGGGGTTCTGCATTGTTCTTAGCCTGTGGTGCTCTTGGGCTGCACTAGTGGTTGGAAGGTACTGCAAGTCTGCCTGCTTGGTGGAATTGCCCCAACATGAAAGGCATGAAATCCATGACTAACATGACTGTGGTGGCAGCAGTCCCAAATTTAGCACAAATAGTATGAAAATGAGCAAGCATTTTTTTCTGCCCATCACCCCCTACCCCCGTAAATAAATAGATGAGAAAAAACCAAATATTAAAATAAATTAATTCTCACTGCAAGAAGTTACATAACTTTATTAAAATGTGACAAATTGTGTTTGTTAAAGCCAAGATGTACTCCATAACGCTATTTCAGCTAGTTTGTTTATCTGGATCTCCTTGGTCTGTGTATTTCATTCCCTTGTTTTATGTGAGAACTGAGTGGTGGAGGTTTTAGTGTATGACCAAGCTTTGCAAATGAAACTTAAGTGTCAATAAGTTTGTTTGTCCCAGTAATAGTGAATTAATGGTTGCAGATAAGGTGAAAATTTTAATATTAAAAAGATATTTGAGGAAGCATTTGGCTAAAGTAGTCTGAAAGTTCATGAATAGAAGGGTGTTTTCTGCTTTTATATCATATTGAATTCTATTTGTGTTATTGCAGGGAAAAAAACCCCAGAATTTTACTTGCATTTTGGTTGTAATGGTTGTTCTTCCTGCTTAAAAAGTTATTTTTTAAAACTGTATATTGTTTTTAAATGGCAGGGGAGAGAGAATAAAGTTGCTGGAGAGACATCACTCTTGCATAGTTAGCACTGAAAATAGGGAAAAAGTGGATTAGCTTTTACAGTGTTACCTTTGTGTAATGCATCATCCTGTATGTTAAACTCTTTAGTTGCAATGATTAGGGTCTGATTTAGAAGTGTAGTAGAAATTGACAGGTTCAAATATTTGTCTAAGCCTTAAAGCTGTTTCAGAATATTTTTCTTCTGATGTTTAGGACCATGTGTCTGTCTACAGTCTACTGTGACTGATACCTTGTGATGCTGGCGGTGTTTTGGATTAACACATCTCTTTTCTTGCTGAAATTTTCCCGTTCAGATGTTCATAACCACTTTTTAAATACATCTTATGTCTTCATTTTGTGAGGCAAAGTAATCCTGATAGTTTCCTTAGACTTTTTGTGCCCCTGATCACTGAAATAATTTGTTATTGCACCAAGTAAAATCTTGAATCTGTGTGCTGTTATTCTTACGTGTGATTTCACTTGTTCTGTGGGAATTTAAAAGAGAAAAATGTAGTAGTGTAGGGAAAATTGACTATAGTCTTTAATGTTTGGTTTCTTCATTTAGTTTGGTAATTACAAGATAAACCAATGATACTTTTTGTAGCTTCATTTTTGTTGTTTTTGCAGGTTTGGGTGTTGACCCTAGGTGTTGTTTCTTAGCCTTTTCCCAGAAATCTTGACTCCTAATTCATGCAGTTGCTTTCTGATTCCCTTTTCATAACATGTTATTTATTTTTGTAAAATGGGGACAATACATACTTTTTTCCCAGGTGCTATCTAGACAACACAGATTTGTTTAGACTATATAGAGTTTTCTGCTGGTTTCAACTGGTGAGAAATACTTTCTGTCACAAAAGAACCTTGTTGACTCAATCATAAAAAAAGTCCAGCCCAACCTTTCCTGTGTGGCGGTTGAGTGTATTTGGTGCAGTTGTTTTTATTTCAGCTACAAATGTGACTCCAAGTAGATGACTGAGTAATATTTATGAAAATCTCTTCACTGTACATTATCTGGAACCAACTGTTCATTATTTCTTGGCAGTCACTGCCTTTTTATTGAAGATCATATTTCACAAAATTATAGAATTAAATCTCATTTCATTGAATATCAGATTAATTACTGTATGTTACTTAAAGCAAAATTCTTTACAGACTTCTTTCAGATCCCCTCCTCAAGATGTAAAACTTAAGAACAGGATTTCTTTCTTTGCTCTAAACTATTCCATTTTCCACAACACATCAACACATTACTTCTATGTAAGGGCGACAGAAGACTTTTTTTACTCAGGTCAGTAATGTCACTACTTGGTCACAAGAGGCTATTGCTGAGATGAGACGATAGTTTGACCACTCTGACTAAAGATATTTAAATGTATTTGAGTGTTAATAGTATGAGGATAGCAGTATTTCAGTTTCTTTTTCTTACCTTCCTACAACTGTGCAGCTCTGCTTCAGCAGCTAAGAGCCTGAGCCAAGTTAGTTTTTGCCACAGTTTGATTGAAGAGTGCCAGATCTAATCCAATGCCAGGTCCCAATAGGGAATGGTGCCTTAAACATTCATGATGAATTTTGGGCCTGGTCTTTTGTTACCAAGAGAGTTTCTGAAAGCCCAGGAATTGTCTGAATCTGTGGTGTTTACTGCACTGAGTTTACTTCTGATAGCTGTATTAATGCTGGGAGTACATCACCTGCTTTGTTAGTGTTACTGTTAGCGTTTGTATGGTGTGTAGGCAAGAGAACTTGCTAGTGGACGTATGGTTTCATGTCAGTGTAATAGAAGCAATTTTATGCTACTGACTTTCGTTCTAGTCAAATATTTTAAATACTGCTTTTGTTTAATTTAAAAAGTAGTAGATAGTATGTATCTGAATAAAGGTTGCAAATGCTTCAGTGGACACAGAGTGCAGACACATCTCTGACTTTTTGGAATAGCTTAGGTAGGGGACCTGAATAGTAGGGAAAGAAGGTAGAAGGAGCCTTTTTAGTGTTAGAATGTGTTGCAGAATAATTTGCTGGTTGTTGGTCTACCTTAAGTTGGAAAACAAGCAAGAAACACACTAGTGTTGGCCCCCAAGCTGATCACAGAGGGTTTAAGCATAGTAAATTCTCGTGGCAGCAGAGGTGCCTTGCTGATATCCCGTTCTTATGCTTTCTGTTCTCAGTTTATCAAAAATACCTTTCTGAGAATGAAGAGTATCCTAGAGCTATCGAATATGTGTCAGATCATCTGAACAGAGATCATGATTATAGTAAAATTTTTTTTCTATATAGAGCAGATTTGTTGGCAACATCAGAAAGCTAGCAGCCGTAAAAATGTTTATGAAACCTGGCAAAATATGGAACCAGCAACTTTCAGCTGAGTGAGCTGTATCCTCTAAAATAGTTTTAAAATATTTTTTCCTGATCTGCCCTTGATTTTCCCAGTTTAATTATGGCTGGGATGTTTGTGCCTATTCAAAGTTAGAAGGATTTAGTAATGAAAGTATTCTGTGTTCCCGTGTCTAATTGCTGGACTCGGTATATGTACAATTAGGTGAAAAAAAAGTTTTCTCAGCTTTGGTGTGGAGTATCCACAGGAGTTATTTTCATGTTAATGCTGAACTGCAAGCCTCTAAGTTTGGTCAGATAGTGTTCTAGAAGTACATATGTGCCTTTTTTTTTTTTTTTTCTGTTTTTTTTTGTTAAAACTATCTGGAAGAATTAGCCCTAAAAGTTTGTCTTTCATGGGCTTACTGAAACTTAAATATATATTCTGTTGCTGACTTTGTGCTCTGAGTACTGTGTAGTTTTGGCCCAGGTCTCTGTCTTTACCATTTAAGTTTACTTCTTTCTAAGAAAAGGACTGACTCATCTCACAGAGCAGCACTATCAAAAAAAATTTAGAGCTTTTTTAGCTGAGAACATGAGGAAGATTTGAATCTGCTTCTAGAAAAAATTTTGCATGAAGATATAGGCAGCCAGTATCAGTGAGCTGTGGGAAAAGGTCTTTTTACAAAATACCTTTCTAGTCCTTGGATACTTGGTGATCACCCAGTCTTTTGTGCAAAGGATAAAAGGTAAGGATGTTAGTGAGTTAAAAACAAACACTTCTCATGGCAGTTGCATAAATAATGTTAGGAAGCTTGACTAGTTTTCTAAAAACAGTAAGATCAATCTATTAAGTTACTTTGTTAGTGGATTTGCTGTCCTGCACTTAATAGCGCACCAATAACTTGGTGATACTTTGTGGAATCTTCGTGTTCTTACTTGGTATAAACCTAATCTTGCTCACTGTTTTTCAGACTGTAAGTGCCTCAGTCTGAAGACTGTTGTTATGCCAATCTTTCAGTACTGAAAATCTGTCTTGATAATTTCTGAAGATGTCATGATTCTTCTGCTTGGAGATGAGAGCTATGTCTGAGTGAAGGGGAATAAAATTTTTTTCTTGCTGGAATTTGCTCAGATTTGTTGTTTCTTAATTTAACAGCTCTTGGTTCATTTGTAAACATATGCCCTTTTGTATACTGTTGCTGAATGGGATGTATCAGTGAAAATGTATGTGGTTCCTTTTAGAAAGAGAAGCCATTTCTGTGATGGTTCATTGACTCAGAATTTTGTTCATTTATATTTTACTAGTTTCATATAACTGGAAATACTTGGAAAATTTCTCTGGCTTTTTTGTTGACGTTAGTTTAGGAGTGAGTTGAATGACTTCAGCAGTGTAATTTATAGTTAGTTATTTGGGTGAGACTTACTTTTAAACTTGTCTCTATTTAACTGTAATAATTGTACGTCCTACCTTACAGTTTAACTATGGTATGGGAGGTACCCAAAAACTTAAACATGAGCTCACTAAAAAGAAACAGCAGCTCAACTAAGTACAGGTTTACACTAAGTTAAATCTAACAAATCTGTTAGACTTCATTTTAGAAGCTAGAACAGTCTTGTCTGTCAAAAGAAATCTGCAGGAGCCTGCCATATTCTGGTTCAGGCCAGAGAACTACCATAATTATGAGTTACCAAGGTCAAATTCCTCATCTCTTACTAATACATTACAGCAGCCGTAGATTAAAGTGAACTGTATCTGTGCTCACTAACAGGTTTGAGTTCTGCTGTGCAGAGATGTGGAATTCACATTTATTTGGGCCTCCCTGTGTAATGTGTGTGGGTGTTTATTATGCTTTCACTAGCTGGATTTCTAATAGCTTGTATATCATACTTAAAATATTTTTGAGTCATCGACTACTTTGCAGTGACTAGCTGCAGAGCATGATTCAATTGCCCTAGTATAATTTGGGAAGTGTTTCATCCATTTCTTTCCTGTCTGTGCTACAGTTCAGCTTCAGGTAGTATAGTTCATATTACCTTGTGTTCTCTTGCTCATTGAGAAATATTTTCTTACCTGTGAGAAGAGTGTAGGGTAGAAAAAGTATTCTTGTGTTTTAATTGTAAACCATTGCATTCTTTGGCCCATTTTCGAACTAGAGAATTTTGCTGGATTTTGACGCTCTGGACATGTAGGCTGTTTCCATTGAAGGTAGAGACATTGTGAGGTTGTGATGCGCTCAAGTATCTAGGTTTTTCATAAGGAACTTTCATGTGGTTGCTGAGACTAACTGTTAGGGATTAATTAAAGAAATCGGCTTCTAGGAAGCCAATAAAATAGCTTGCAAAATCCTTTCTAGGTAGTATGAGAAAGTATTTCAGCAAGCTAATTTTGCCATAGTGTTCTGGATCAGGCCTTATGCAAGATGCTTCATCCCATTTGTAAGAGGAAATAAAGAAATGTTATAGTTACATTTTCATGATTCCTGTGATATATTCGATTTACGTGACACTTCTGTAATAAAAGCACAGATTGGATGCTGTAAATGAGATGAGGATAGCTAGATTCTAAACCTGTTTGGTGAAGAAAATAATATGGGAAAAGAGAAGGGAAGTACTGAACAAAAGGCAACATGTGTAATCCCCTTGTAACATAAGCATCTGAAAGGACTCATTTCTTTTCTTCTGATTACAGGGACTTGCCATGAGGTGCTAAGCCTTTTTTCATTGATTCGGAGAGGCTGGACCTAAATGGCGCAGCATGACTTTGCTCCAGCCTGGCTTAATTTTCCTACTCCACCATCATCAACAAAGGTATGTTTTGTATTGTTCTTTTGAAAAGACACTCTCATTATTAGGGAAGTCTAAATGTCATAATTACAGTAAAAATGCAAATCTCTTCATGAATACTGTGATGACAGATGACTCCAGCAGTTTTTTGCCTGAGCAGCTTAATTCATGGAAAGAAGCGCATGCCTGGCCTTGGCTGTGGTTGGTTGCAGATTGCCTTCATCAGATGTTTAAAATTAATTATTGTGTTCCATGCTACAAGTACCAAGACAGAGCATGTACTTGATGTTCTTGCTTCTGATTTTTAATTGTGTCCTGTAAATTTTACGGTAGTATTAGTCTGTCATCCAAGTGATTAAAACTATGCTTTTTTAGACTTTCAGAAATGCCTCTGCATTTGATGGTGGAATGCTTGTTGCTGCTGGTGGAGTGTGGTGCTTTCATGCAGTTAGGCATCTTCACTCTGGTTGATTCATCTAGACTACTGTTACATTATATAGTGGGACAGCTTGGAAATGGGAAATAATAATCTCTTAATTGCTAGAATTTGTGAATATTCCTGGAAGTCTTGAGTGTGTGTATCTCAGAAATATTTTTTCCTGGCCTTTCTACCCTTTCTAAATTTGTGCAAATGCAGAAGCAGGGTCAGCATTGGATATTGAAACTCCTGTCATCTGCTTCCCTATTTATAGATCTGTCTTCATTATGACAGTTTGAATTCAATATTTATATCTGCTGCTATGAGAATTGCTTTGTTTTAATATATAACCTTTGTGCAGTCTTTCATGTCCATGGAAAATGCTTAGCCTTGAGAAACTTATGGCAATAGGCTTGTGGTATTGTTAAATGCGCAGATAGATGGCAGTGTTAGTTGTGTTCCTAATGCTTTGATTCTGTATGTCTACACAAACATAAACACATTATTTTAGTCAGGTCATTGAATGTCCTTATTTATATCACTCTGTTTATGTCTCTTCTACCCTGACCTAGCTAGATTCTTTGTTTAGTGTAATCTGTTTCTGGGAATATAAAGCGTATGTGTTCTGGGATACATAGTGTCTGAAACTCCAAATTATGAAGCAGTCTTTCTGTTTTCTTTCTCTGTGATTTCTGATGCATTCAATTCTTGTGATCTGATTTTTTCAATGTAATATGTTTTAAATTGGAAAAGTATTTGGAGCTTAATTTGATATGGTGTCACAATTGCAAAACAATCTTCACTACATATTTAGAGAGTGTGCTGCAAGAGCTTCACCTGCATGCTTTATGTGCCAATATAGCAGGATAAAAGTAAGTTCTAGAAGTACTCTAGTAGAAAATATCTGAGGTATGGCTTGTATTTGTCACCTGATTTCTGAATTGTGAGAAATTTCATTGCAAGTTTTTGGCTTGTGTTCTCTTCCATGATTCTTTGCCTCATGGAGTGTAGTTAGATTTTCTTCTCTTTCAAAAGTTCCATGTTGTATGCTTACTCTGTTGTAATATTTGTGTGTCATTGTTAAAATGTACCTTATTTCCCTATATTACCTGCTCCCTCAATGATGAGCATTCAGTGGTATACAGCATGTTTGGATATTAAGTGCTTGAAAAGTCTGTTTGTAGTTCTTAGTTTACAGAATAAGACATGTGATTCCTCCACAAGACAGGTTACAGGTTTTGTGGCCCCCCGTCCCCTCTATTTCCTAAAATAGACTTATTTTCTGCTGTGTATCAAAAAAGTGGAAGAGAACAGCAGATAAGAGGAATGGAGATGAAGAGGAAGGCGTCTCATGTTTTATGCAGAATGGAGCTGGGATGAGGCTGTGGTATCAACAACATTTAGACTTGAGAAGTAGAAACTGAGCTCTACTTGGTCAATTTTTATATTCTTGAAGTGTAATAACTTTCAGGTCTTACACCCTGGTTTTCTCCTTGAGCCCTTGGTAGCTGAGACTTTTTTCCTTGCATAGCTCAAGGCTGGCATTATTGAAACCTGCTTCCAGGAAGCTGTGATTGTGAATGAGCTTTTTAATGTGACATCCAGATTACAGTTTGATTGAAATCCATCTCATCTATTGCTGCTGATTTGCTTTTAACAGCAAGCTTTTCTCATCTCTCTGTCAATTACACAGCAAAATCCACCTAAATATCTGTATCTGTTACTCAGTGGGTTTTGTTCAGGTCTGGAACTAACATGTTTGTGTCAGTGCAGTACTGCAGATGGGCAAGGGGAGTGGGAAGGTGTTGTGAATAGTGTCCATCTTGGGGTATGGACAAAACTTTTAAGAAAGTATTGCTATAAAAAGGGTATGGGGACATTGCAGATGGATAGAGTCAATTTTACAAGTTCACTTTTACTTCTTATTAAGCAATTAGACTTCCTGTATTTCTTAAAATCTCTGTTGTTTCTATCCTGTTTCCTTGAGTAGCTGAACCGAGTCAGATAATTTCTCAACTACAGAAGTTGCCAATAAATTTCTTTTTGATTGCAAAGCTCACTGTCATCTCTGCCTCGAGAGGCTTTGTAGATAGGTACCTCCATCATGTGGGGAAAATGCAAACTGCATGATCTTTGCACACTCTTTAGAAGTGTTAGATTCATTATAGCATGTACAACTCAAAACAGGATACATAAAATGCTGTCAGTTATACTTTGTGAAAATATTGGTTGTTTTGCAGTTAATCCAAAAAAATGACAGTTAAATTCCAAAAGCAGTATTAAGAGGTTGTTGTAGGTAAATGAACACATGAAGCATCTTCTAAAATTTCACCGAAGATTGTCAGATCTAGCACTTTCTGAAATTTTTGGCAGCTTAGTCAAAATCTTTCTTAGGATTTTCTTTCACTTTAATATTTAGATTAATTTGGTAATTTTTGAAGTACTTTTTTAAAATACTTTTTTGCAGTTTTCTTGTTTTGCTCGCTTCAAAGAGAGTTTGTCAAGTACTTCACGTCACAGGTCTTAGATTGAGAGGGTAGTCCCTGTACGTTTGACTTCTGTGCAATTTAAAAATACATGCATTGATTTTTAAACATATACTTATTTGGATTTTAAGCAGTGAATATTGAACAGCACCTTGAGCTCTACAGGAGCATTTTCCATAGAGCTTTGGCTATCTTTTTTTGTGTGTGTGATTTTTCTCTGTGAGGTAGGTGGGAAAAAGGAAGTAATCTTAAAGGTACACTCAGAGAGAAGTTATGAGGAAGACATGGGTTGTGTAAGGCAAGATGTTTTTTGGTTTAATCCCTTTGGGTATGAATTCTAGTCAGGATGTGGTTTGATTTCTTGGTGCTATTCTCAAGATAAGATTTTAGTTGCCTTTTTAAGTTATAATGACAAGGTTAATGAATTAGGCTTTGTTTGGGTATAGCTGCCTTGGGTAGAAGTGATTCTGTGCTTTCTCTAGAATGCATGTATGTAGTCTCTGAAAATCCAGATTAAGATCCCAGACTTCTTTTCTGCCTTCCAAATTGTGATCTTCTGTCCTTTCTTACCTTTTTAAAAGTTTTTTTTCTTCTGCTGCAAGACATGTCACTTGTGCTCTGTTTTGCTGCCAAAACCAACTAGATGCTTTTTACCTTGTCACAGACATGTGACTTAAGGGTTGTTTCAGTGTCCTGGAGCAGAAGATGCAGCTTCCACTTGGTTAGCCTGAGATGGTGACACTGGTCTGAATGTGAGGACTGCTGCATTGTCTGTCATTCAAAGTTCTTGTAAGAATGAATTGAATATACTGTGAACAATGTGCATGTTACAGTTCTGATGATTAAGTTTTGTTATTAATCAGATCTCTGGTCTACCACTTACTCTTCTTTACAGTCGTCGCTGAATTTTGAGAAACATTCTGAAAATTTTTCATGGACAGAGAATCGTGGTGAAGCAAATCGCAGAAGACACAATTCTTCAGAGGGTTTTGATCCTAACAGTGGAAGGCCAAATGGAGGTATAATTTGTGGAACACTGTGAACATGTTTGCATCATTTCTTTGTAGCACTAGCTAGAAAGGAAGTCTGATGATAGCTCATCCATGCTAAACTCTTTTTCTCTGGTGAATGATAATGGAAAGACACATCTGGGAGAGGGTGTGAGCACTAAGGGTTGGTTAAAGTAATGTGATTCCAGGTGTATTTCTGTCTTGAGTAGAATAAGAGCGTTAAGTTAATACTCTAGCCAACAGCGTATAAATGAGAAGCCAGAAAGAGGTTGACTTGTTGTAGCATTGGCTGGCTATCTTCTTTCTCTGGCACTGTTTTGTAAGGTTCTTGCCTGCTGCTTATGCAAATGAAAACTTGTTTCCTTTGCTACTGTATCCCAGTATATAGAGCTTATGGTTTACCTTTTATAACAATTCTGCAGAGTAAAATATTCTTTTAAAATAGTTTGTAATTACATTTCTTTAAAATTTAAAAATAAAGGGCATTTCGGGCGAAAAGAGAGGAATGGTTGGCGTTCACAAGGCAGAAATGGTCCAGAAAATATAAACCATCGTGGAGGGTACCATGGTGGAGGTTCCCGTACTCGTAGCAGCACCTTCCATTGTGGAAAAGGTCAGGGACTGCATGAAAACAGTGTACTTGATAATGAAACCCGCAAAAAGGAAGACAAAGAAGTACCCAACCAGTTTGAGGCTGAGGATTTTGTAAGTAAATTGTAATGATGATTTAAAAGGTTTCATTTTGTCTGCAAGTATACCATTTTGTCCACTACAAATCACCTGTTTCAGATTGTCATATAAGGAATTTTCTGTAGGTAAGGGAGTGTTAGTAGTTTGTCCATTAACTTGTTTCTCATTTTATATCCAGATTTTGTCACTATATGGTTATTATTGTTACTTGTGTATTTAAGTGAAACTGTGGTTGGATTCCTGTCTGCTGTGGTATGTGTATGTATTAAATTCTACACAGTTACCTTATTGAAATCTGAAATAGTAACAAAATAATCTTCATGCCTGTGGCCTTCTGAGATCCCGTGCTTCAACCCAAATTAGGATGCAAGGGGAAGGGTGATCTTACTCTTTGAAGAAATATACATTGCTGTTTTTTGCTTTCTCTGGGTCCTTCATGTACTGACGTGGGCTGTTGCCTGAGGTATTTTGTTGAAGAGAAACAAGAAGTGAGCATTGACATGTTTGGTTCATGGGGGAGGTGTCTGTCAGCAGAGGTCATGCTGCTGGTGTTGCTGTGATTCTTTATTTCATTAATCTCACAATTGAAGAATTACTTTTTTAATAATGACAAAACTTTCTTTCAGCCATCTTTAAACCCTGAATATGAGAGGGAACCAAACCAGAATAAATCTCCAGCTGCAGGTGTGTGGGGTGAGTATTTTTGATGTTTTTAAGTGCAAAAATGTAGCAGGGATCTGAAGTTGTTTTATTTGAAATACAAGCCTCTGTTTAGAATTCTAAAGGTAGAGATTGAGAAGACGTCAATATTATTACAATGTATGTATCTTTTTGTTAAAGGATAACACTTCCATGTGAGTATCAGTCAGCTAGTCTGTAGATGCAGCCACAACTAGTATTCTTTTCCAGAGCAAGTATACATCTCTTTTTTTCTAAAGATGTCAAGAAATCTTCACCTCTATTTTCAAGAGGAAGTGCAATGAAGGTTGGTCACCTAAATTAATGGTGTTGATTGCTAGCTGAAGGCTTTGTAAAAGAATACTTCTGACTGATTAGATGTGTTGGAAGAATTTGGAGAGAAACCTGGGAGAGCTGAAAGGATAGGTTAGCTTGCAGAGATTTAAGGTCACTTTCTGGAAGCAAATGTCTCATGTTGGTTGTGTTTGTGTGTTATTTGTATGACAAATACAATCCTGAGCATGGGCATTGAGCAGACCTATAGTTGGGATTGTTTTCTCATCCTCACCTGGTTATGTTTGGCTATCACTTAACAATTCTAGTGGGCATTATTACTGCCTCTAAGAAGGTGGTAGCTTTAGATGGCAAGTGTTTTAAAGTAATAAATGTACTCAAAATGAGAGCATTTCTCTTTATTTAAAAAAATTAATCAGACACAAAGACTTTTACTTGTCTACTTAAACTGATATTAATACTGAGATTTTAAAGGTATTTTAATTTGCTGTTTTTTTCTCATACTTAACTGGTATTTTTTGCACCTAAAGTAACATTAGATATAGGCCAACCCTTCAGTATAAATATCTAATTGCTGTAAACCTTTGCAGCATCATAAATAATTGGACAGATTTCTGGTTTTGTATTGTTAGCAGCTTTCATGTGATAATCTATCTTTCAATAAAAGAGTCTTGTTTTGTAATTGAAAAACTGAAATTAAGGCTGTTACTATTTCATTTAGAAGGAAACAATATTCAGGACAGAGGACTGTTACAATTCCTTCTAATATCTGTTAGAAATGTAGGCATCTCCTAGATTTCATTTTACTTCATGTATATGTGATGGGAGCCTGTGAGTATTCTTAAAAATCTTGTCATGAGGTTTAATGAGAATGAAGCTTACAGTTATGATAACTATTTTGTAACATCTACCTGCTAAACAAAGCAAAAGTTATGTATGCTTTTAAGATGGGGGTTCTTTTGGTTTTGTTTGTTTGTTTTTTTAACAGAGGATATAGTGACTATGTGAAGTAGAATTGCTTGCAGGGAGAGGACATTATCCTTGAAGAGGCTCTTAACTCAGTGTTGGGATGCGTGTACAAGAAATAAATTTTTTCACTTTTTGGCCATTTTAGAACTGTTTTTAATACATGTTCCTTAACACTACTAAATGTCAGTTTCTCTGGTTTGACAGCTGTGTGTCTCCTAGTTAGTGCTCCAATGAACATGAAAATTTTGTCCTGTTACGTCCATCTGAAGCATGGAGCTAGAGAAACTGGTCATTGCCATGGTCTAACATGTAGTGCATATCTTGTCTCATGTTTATAGAACCTCTAAACTGAGTTGTCAATAAATATATAGCTAATTATTCTTTAGGAAACCTTAAGGGGAATGTGAAAGCCATATTCTCTTTTGAAGTTTGGGTAACTATCAACAACTAACAGTATTTTGATTTTAGACTTGCTATGCAGCAGTCTCTAGAACTGGGTCATAGACTTCTTTGAAGAATATGTTTTCTTTCAAAAAGTGCAGTTCCTGCATCACCAAATGAAATATTTTTAAAATTATGATTGTAGAAAGTGGAACAGAACCCGTGTTTTTCCAGGTTTGCACAGTATGTTATTTGTGGAACTAGTACTGATTTGAGTTCCTGATTTCTGCCTGTTTCCTCTGGATCCTATGGCTGTCCAGTACCTTATGAACTAAAAACTAGTGAGATTGTGTACACAGGCACATACACACATGCGCACATCTTAATACATACACACTTCTTTTTTTCTTCCAGAGTACCCTTTAAATCCTAAATCTAGATCTCAGAGAATGCTGGTCATTAAAAAAGGCAATACGAAAGAGCTGCGGATATCTGGATTCCCAGTAGTGGGAAATCTTCACACCCAGCCAGTAAGGAATGGCACTGGCACAAGTGTTTATAAAGGATTAGTTCCCAAACCTGTCACTCCACCTGCAAAGGTGAGTATTGGATACCAGTGTTATGAAAAACATGCCTACAAAAATCATGCTGTAATTCTGAATGTGCTTATTTTGTTCCTAGATTATCATGTATTCAAGTTCCTGTATTATCAGGTGTTCAACACTTGCAAAATGCAACACACCCCAAAAATAAATAGAAACAATATTTTTGCATTTTTCTTTTTAAATTATAATTTAGTCTTTCTTTGCTTCTCATCTAACACTTTTCAAAAGTGCTGCAGCTGTACAAGTGAGAGTAAAAATGGTGTTTTTAACTTACGGAATAGCAGTCCCTTTTGTATATATGATTTTAACAGAACAAAGGTACATAGTGGAGAGGTATAGTCAGCATAATAATACCTTCAGAATTTGTCTCAGTTATAGACAGAGGTTATAACATATTAGTGTCTCTCTGGTCTCTTTCCAAGTGCAACTTTCCATATGCATAATCACAGAATATTCTGAGTTAGAAGGGACCCACAAGAATCATTGAGGCCAGCTCTTAAGTGAATGTTCCATATAGACCTCAAACCCATGACCCTGGCATTATTAGTGCCAGGCTCTAACCAACTGGGCTGTTCTCACTGGCTTCATCCCTATTTTTTTGTTTCAGAAATTTTTCTGTTCTCTTGAGAGCATATAATGGATTAATTCTTAACTCTGTAACATTTTGAATCTAAAATAACACTTTCAGCTGTTGAAGTCCCATATTTCATTTTCAGTACCTCAAATATAAGGATCTTAATTGTTTTGAAATTTTAGTCTTTATGTAAATAGCGTGAACAGTATTTATGAGCAGATGAATTGCTCATAAACAGCCTCTTTTCCACAAGAAAACAGATGTTTGCACTACATTAAGGTTGCAGTTATGATTTGCTTTTGCTTAATCATTTTTCTGAAGATTCTTGAAAAGAATCCTTTTGTAGTTAATGACTCTTTACATCTGTTTATATTTCTGTCTAGCCCACACAGTGGAAAAGCCAAGCAAAAGAAAATAAACTTGGGAATGTGTTTCCTCATGAATCTGCATATGGTGTTGGCAGTTTCAGTCCTTTCAAATCAACTGTCAAGGCGCTTGCTGTAACACAAAATTCAGTTAAAGAGGTAAAGTAGTAGCTGTAGTTAAATCTGTAAAACATTTAAAATGTTTAAGTGAGAATGGTCAGTAAATTTTATGCAGAATTGTATAAATGTGGTATTTTGGAACTTAATATGCGAGAAAGATGGAAGCCTTCCATCTTTCAGCCTTAAAGTATGGCACAGTTTCCATTGTAGGTTTGATTTGGAATAAAAATCCACATTAGGAAGTACAGCCTGATACATTCAGACTTCAAAACTGCTAAAGGTACTATTACATGTTTCAGAAGGCCTACTGTTCATTAGCAGTGCTCCATAAACCTGCATCTCTGGGTTTGCATCTGCACACTGTATATATCAAAATACAGATCTTCCCTCTGCTTTTCACTGTGAATATATGTGAAACCTGAAACAACAGATAACTATCTAATTAATTTTTTTCTAAATTAAAACGCTTCTAACATTCTTTCTTTTTCTGACTTCCTACACTAGTGTAATCGGTCAAATTCTTCATCCCCTGTTGACAAATCTGGTCAGCCTCGTTTAACAAAATTGACAAGAATGCGGACTGATAAAAAGAGTGAATTTTTGAAAGCATTGAAAAGCGATAGAGTGAAAGAGGAACATGAAGATGAGAATCATCATGGGAAAGAGAAGGTAATTTTGCTCATACTTACTGTGGAATCCAGTAGATTTCAGACAAACTATAAACTACGTTTTATTTTGCTGTAAGTAACGGTTAGCTGTTAAGTAATGGTCTTGGATCTCTAAATGAAAAAAAAACCTTTTGATGAATTTAAAAACATTGTTCCAAGTACTATTCTTCCTCCAGTGCTGCTTTGTAGTTTCTTTTTGTCTTTCTGCAGTGTCTGTTAGTGCATATTCATGACATTGGTGCTTATGCGTCTTTAGTAGCAATAAAAAGGATAGATTAGGCATAGTAAACTAACCTAATCATAGATGAATTTATGTTGGAAAAGACCTTTCGGATCATTAGTCCAACTATTAACTCAGTACTGTCAAGTCTGCAAGTAAACCATGTATTGAAGTGTCAAATCTGCATGTCTTTCAAATACCTCCAGGGATGGTGACTTGGCCACATCCGTGGGCAGCCCATTCCAGTACTTGACTACCCTTCCTATGAAAAAGGTCTTCCTGGATTGGAACTCTTTTCCCCCCTCCATCACCTGATACAACTTGAGGCCATTTCTTGTGTCCTGTCACAGTGTTGGCCAGCCCCCACCTGGCCACAACCTCCTGTCAGGCAGTTGTAGAGAGTGATAATGCCTCCCCTGAGCTTCCTTTTCTCCAGGATAAACACCCCCAGCTCCCTCAGCTGCTCCTCGCAGGACTGGTGCTCCAGACCCTTCCCCAGCTCCATTCCCCTTCTCTGGACTCTCTCCAGCACCTCAGTGTCTTTCTTGCAGTGAGGGCCCAGAACTGGACACAGCACTCGAGGTGTGGCCTCACCAGTGCCCAGCACAGAGGGACAATCCCTGCCCTGGCCCTGCTGGCCACACCATTGCTGATCCAGGCCAGGATGCCATTGGCCTTCTTGGCCACCTGGGCACACCCTGGCTCATGTTCAGCTGCTGTCACCAGCACCCTCAGGTCCTTTCCAGCCACTCTGTCCCAGCCTGTGGAGCTGCCTGGGGCTGTTGTGACCCAAGGGCAGGACCTGGCACTGGACTTTGTTGAATGGTCTCAGACCATGATCCAGCCTGTCCGGATCCCTCTGCAGAGCCTTCCTGCCCTCCAGCAGACCAACACTCCCACTCAAATTGGTTTTGCCTGCAAACGGACTGAGAGTACACCTCATCCAGATCATTTATAAAGATACTAAACAGAACTGCCCCCACTACTGAGCTGTGGGGAACCCCACCCATGGCAGCCATCAGCTGAATATAATTCCACTTGCCACCACTCTCTGGGCTCAGCCATCCAGGTAGTTTTTACCCAGTGAGGAGTGCACCTGTCCAAGCCATGGGCTGCCAGCTTCTGCAACAGAATTCTCTGGGAAACTGTGTTGAAGAAAGGCCGAAAGGTTCAAGCAGGAAACATCCGCCACCTTTCCTTCATCCACTAAGCAGGTCGCCCGATCATAGAAGGAGATCAGGTTGGCCAAGCAGGACCTGTCTTTCCCAAACCTGTGCTGGCTGGCCCTGAGCCCCTGGTTGTCCTGCACATGCCGTCTGATGGCACTCACAGTGCCATGGGTGCCCCATGACCTTCCTTGGTACCATGGCCATTCTGACAGACTTGTAATTCCTTGGAATCTCCTTCCAACCCTTTTTACCAATGGGTTTCACATTTGCCAACCTCCAGTTGCCTGGTAATCCAGGACTGCTGGTAAACGATGGGAAGTGGCTCAGTGAACTGCCAGCTCCTTCTGTACTCTTGTATGAAGCCACCTGGCCCCAACAGACTTGTGGAGAGCAATGTTTCATACCTTGGCTGCTAGTTATCCTACAAAACAAAAAAGTTGTTTCTGCTTTTCAAACCCTTTCCTTTCTAATTAGTGTTTAGGTAGCCAGAAGTTCTCTGGTTTTGGTCTAATCATGGAAGCAATAGCTCAATATGTGCATAAACCACTGTTTTTTACTAATTGAGAACTTGAAGGCCTATAATGGCTGTATATAATATGCATCAGGTTTCTTTCAGTCTGCACCGATTTATGCAGTGCTTCATTGATACTAGAGAATATTTGTGTCAAATGCTACCAGCCACCAACAAGTTATAATAGTCCAAGTGAAGATGATAAGTATTTTATTATTCAGAATGAGGTGACTACAAGCCTATTTGCTGTTAATGAGTGGTTTAAAATGTCTTATTAAAACAAAAAATCCCATAAATTACAAATCAGCCAGATAAACAAGTCATTTTGAGGGAGATATTAGGTTTCTGAGATATTAAAAAGGAAACAGTGCCAGCGTACATTGTTCATAAAAGTGAGATTGACTTTTCTGACTCTGATACTATTTCAGGCAAAATGCAATTTGCTGTAGTGGGACTGTATTACTTGGCTGTATGCGTGAGCTAAAAAAGGCCTACATATTTTCATTAGGTATTCTGACTGAGTGCCCTGAAGTGGATATTGGGGGTAACTTTGTTTGTGTGTTCAGGAAATACACAAAGATTTTGATTTAAGATTAGAAAGATATTAGGAACCATCTAGGGATTCAGAATTATGAAATAATGAGGTAAATTATACTCAGCAGCTGAATCACACTTGAAAGTAGTTGCTTTGCCCTATGTATTAGAATTTCTTAATAAATTTATAAATTTTTTATTGTGTGGCATATTCTTCAGGCATTAATTGTGACAGCTGAGTGTGTTTACTGGGATATGTGTTCTTAATATTATTTTGCTGGTTATTCTAAAATTTCTGAAAGCAGACATGTGAGTGGGAGGGAAATGATGATGGTCTTGATCCTGTGCTCTGAAGTATGATTTCTTACAGGTGCAGATGATTTCATGATTTCCTTCTGCTATGGGTAATGCTGTTATGCCCAGTTTAGGGATTTTGTTGTTGAAAAGGTGTTAACTAGATAATGATTGTACTCTTGTTTTTGCAGTTGGTAACATTTCTGAGGCTATTTGGCTCATTCATAAATAAGAATTACTGATTGCTGAATGAGTAGAGTAGAAAGAAATAACTCATATTTTTAGGCAAAAGACCTTTTAACCTTTGAGTGAACCTGAACAGTCTGCTTTCTAAATAAATTTCCTTCCTGGTTTGTATTTCATGGCTAATAATTTACAGTCACTGTTCACAACACCTGGGAAGTTGGGATTGAGTGCATGTGTGTAAGTGAATTTGTCTGAATTTAAACAGCAGCATGCAGTCTTTCTGAATTCATGTCAGAGAATTTGCTATTTGAGGTGTGGATGTTGTGACCTGTCCCTAAGACTAAGTCAACTTGAGAACTCAAATACTTTCAGACTTCTCCTCACACATACAGGTCTGATATTTAATTAGGACTGATAAAAAAATCAACAGCCTGTTATTTCTGCAAGTATGAAGGACAGCTGAAGTATGTTGGAATTTTAAGATATGTGAAACTTTGCAGAAAAAAAACTGGGGAAAAGAAGCATGTGAGTTGCTTTCTGCATTACTTAATCAGTAGCGTATCTTTGGAATTCTGTAGTATGCAAATGCCAGAGGGGTGAAGAGAGTTATCCGTGAAGTACAGAGTCTCTCCATTTAAACTTAATTTAAACTAAACAGAACCACTGAATTGCAGCGCTCCTGGGTATTTACTTGTGGATGGAATTCACTTTTACATTTTCTAATGTAAAATTATTTTTTTATTTAGGATGATGAATCCTTCAACTTGCATAACAGCAACAGTCCTCATTGTGAGCGAGATATAAACCGAAACTTTGAAAATGAGATTCTGCAGGAGAATGGCAATGCTTCAATTACGCCTCAGCAGATCATTCAGTCTTCAGCTTTCCCTCAGGCAAATGTTCTTTCAAGCTCACTTGAGGCAGAGCATAGGTATGTACTTTACAAAACATAAAGAGTGTTCTTTTATGGTAACTGAGGATGTTCATAAATTCTTACTAGTTCACAAGTCAGAATCTGAAAACTGAGAATACATAAAATGCTTCTTGAGTAATGTCAAATTTATCTTTTAGACATGTACTAATTTAACATGAGATATACTTTGTTTCTTAGACAAAGTACTGACTTGAGTCCAATTTTTAGTAAAGAAAGTTTCTTTCTTAGTAAAGAATATGGCAGATTACATAATGAGTTCATCCCTCTGATTTCGGTCTAGGTGTCTGGGAGGAGCAATGTGTGTAATGGCTGTTTGTATTAATAATATTTTAAATGCTGCATTTTATATAAAACTCTGGTGAGCTTTTCATCATTATTAAAGCAATTAATTATTTTTGAAGCTGACTTGTGTACCCTATTAGTGATATCACAAGACAGTCCACTGGAAGGTGAGAAAGCAATTTCATGGAAAGGATTGAAGTGATTCTATTATCCCAGTAAAGCGGCTGGTAGATTTGTAGCAGTTGTTGGATATGAGAAGGATTCTGCTGGAAAATCACAACCCAGTCTGGAAATGAGCTAGTCATGAACTCTATCAGATTCTAGTGATTTCTGGCAACACTACAGAATTGCAGTGATAGATTAGACAGATTTTTTTTTTGTGATGAAGTCTATACATTGGACTAGACAATTCTTCATTTTGTAATGCCTGTAGAAGAAACTTTCATTTCCTCTTATTCCTCATAAGTGTGAAGAATACAAAGCACCCTGCTTTGTTGCTTTTTTTTCCACCATTGGCTTTGGAAACAGAAAGCCTTGGCCTAGTCTTGGAGTAGGAGCATCACTGCCATAAGTGACACCACCTGGGATGAGTTCTGTCGCTGGAGTGTTGTGGATGGTGGCAGGGGAGGGTGGGGTGGTGTTGTATCTAATGGATGGGGTGGAATATATGGAGCTTGCAGATGGTGATGGCATGGTTAAGGACCTCTGGATAAGGATTAAGGAGCAAACAAAAAAATATGTCATTGTTGGAGTCTTTTGTAGGCCACCTATCCAGGATGCTGGCACTGACTTGTCCTTTAAGGACCACCTCTAAATCAACTGCTGCTGTCCTAGTGGGTGACTTCAGCTTGCCAGATATTAAATTGGAGTACCGTGGTGTGGGGGTTTTAGGTTGAAACCGGTCAGAAACACCAATTTAGTGTAGTGGTTTTGGTTCACCAATTTTTCGTTTCCTGGCTAAGGCACCAAATAATGTGTTGGGTTGAGCCCACACTAGAATTATTTACTCTTTTTCTGCTGTGATATAGGATTAGGAGAAGAGCAAAACAGGCTCAAGCTTTAAAGGGTGTAAAGAAAGCTTTATTAACAAAACTACAAGAAAAATAAAATTTAGTAAGAATTAGAATAAAACCTTCAGAACACTTTTCCTCCCCCTACAACTTTCTTTTCTTTCCCACTGACAACATACAGAGACAAAACCTGGGACTTAGGTCAGTTTGCTACTTCTAAAGTAGTCTTTCATCAGTTCTTTTAGGGAGAGGAGTCTGTTTTGCTTTGTCATGGAGACTTCTCCACAAGAAAACAATTCTCTTGTGGCTTCAATTCTTACGAATAGCAGCTGCCTGGAAATCTGCATTCATGAAGTCCCTCCCATCTCATGCAGCCTTCCCACAGCTGTGTTTATGGGCCATGTCAAACTCATGAGGTACTATTTTAAGGATGAGCTATTCAAAAGCAAAAGTTCTCTTCATCTGTCTCTGAGATAATCTTCATCTCTAGGAACAGAGGTCTTCTTCCTTAGGGGCAGAGGGTCTGTCTTTCATCACTCTTATATCTCTCTCTGTTCAAGCTCTTCATGAGATCATAGCTACTTCAGCATCTACTTGCTTCAACACAAATGCCTTTGCTTATGTCTGCAGTTTGAGCACTCCATCTCCCCATACTGTTTCCATGAATTAAAGGGATATTTTAGTGTATTAAGTCCATCACCATGGCCTTGCAAAAGAATTTCAGCCTAAGACTAAGGCATCTTCTCATTCTCTTCCCATCTGGAACGTGACTTTCTTCACTGACCTTGGTGCCTTCATGTTGTTTCTCTACGTGTCTTCACTCTGTCCTTTTCTCTCACTTGAGAGAGAATCAATGTCCTGCAAGTTTCATCTATTTAATGGAAGAGTAAATATCTTGCCTGTGGCCTGTAGATGGTCAGGATGGTTTTTGGTAGCCGAAGCAGTCACGGTGGTGGATTTCAGGCTGCACTGGGGGCTATGCCAGGATCTCAGGGCTCAGTCCGGCTGGGGCTGTGGTAGAGGCAGGGTCCGGCCCGGTCAGGTCCATGCTGGAGGGGTGGAGCCGGCCCAGCAGCAGGATGTTAACAGCTGCTGGGGCCCGGCCCGGCTGGGATGGGATCCCTCGGCCTCCCCTTCCCCTGCCTGGCAGCCACTGGGGCCCAGCCTGGCTGGGATGGGGCCCCTCAGCCTCCCTTTCCCCTGCCTGGCAGCCGCTGGAGCCCGGCCAGCCCGGCCAGAGCCTGGTGGACTCCCCAGGAACTGCCCGGCCCCTTGGCCCTGCCTGCCTGGCCCAGCCGCATGGAGAGGGCCTGGCCAGCCTGTTAGCTGTTCCTAGGCTGGAAGAAAAGAGAGCTTTCCTGGGGTTTGCTCAATTTTTAACAAGTGTGTTCACAGAGGCGTGTTCAGCTTCCTAGTGGTTTAACCAGGTGTCAGTATTCAAAACTAGTCACTGATTGGTTTCGTCAGGCGCAGAGGAGACTTTTAGCAGCTCCTCTTAGAAAAAATAATTTCCATGGGTGGCTTCTTCCCTCCTCGCTAAATGTCAATGCAAAATCAGCACACACTGATATGTGAAGACTACAAAAATGTTGCATGCCGTTGTAGGGAGAAAATCTGTGACTTTCAGAAAGAGAGAATATTCTTCATCCAGAGGATAGTTGGCTACAGGATTGCCAGGCCACTGATCATAACACAAAGCCTGACAGAGTTCAAGAAGTGTTTGGGCAGTGCTCTCAGTCACAGGGTGTGGTTCTTGGGGTTGTTCTGTGCAGGGTCAGGAGTTGGATGCTGCATTCCCTGTGGGCCTCTTCCAACTCAGGATAGTCTGGGAGTCTGTGAAATCTTTGGCCACTGGAGGCTGTGATTTTTTGACTGGAAGATGGGAGTCAAATCTGAGATTTTTCAATTCAAATTACTTTAAATAGCCTTGTTAGGATTTCTGGGCAAATATCTTTCTTTTGTGGTCTCCCAGAGAGGCTGTGTGTCCATACTGCCCTAGCCCTTTGGCTGTGAGTTCAGCATGCATGTGGACAGATGTTATGGTTAGCCTTTTTGTGGTAAATTGTACTTTGGGTCACCACTTTAGCTCCCAGTTTACTTTTGCATACCTAGTAACAGTATAGGCACATTTGGTACAAAAGAGCCTCCTTCCTGCTGGGGAAGTTTCCAACATGCAGCAATCCTGTTGGTATCAAGTTTGCTAATCCAAAGTAATTCTCTTTGTTGTTCACAATTTCAACCATTCTAGAATGGTGTCAATTTAAAGGGACAGTGGTGCTGCTAACATTATAGAATGTGGCTTTAAAGTTAGTTAGCCATTACCCTAAATTTAACTTACATTACCAGGAGCTCTGTAACTATTTACTTCATTGAATGCAGTGTTAATGTCTGAGCTTGCTTGCAGTAAAACTTTTAAACTCAACTGTCATTGAACTGCATTTGGCATTGTGTTTTTCTGTGCAATGTGTTCTGTTAGAGTTTTGGATGACTTGCGTATATTTTGACCGCATCCTGATGATTTGATTTTTCCTGCCTGTTACACTTTCCAATTCGGTCCAAGTGCAACAGGGGATACAATGTCAATTTCTGTAATTATGCTGACTTTTTTGTTAAGCATAGTGTTTTTCTCCTACAATTCCAGGCTTTTGTTATGGTTCTAAAAAATGGTCATTGGTGGCTTTGGTTACCTGCAAATTTGCCCAGTGCACACACTGTACTGGGATATGGAGTTCTTTGTGGGGAGGGTTGTGTTGAAGGGCATTTTTGCTGATGTCTGCCTAAATGAAGCACCTGGTATATGGTATCAGCTGTAAGTTTGTTTTACTTCCCTTTTTTAATATACTCACTGTTTTTAGCTCTTAAGTGTCAGCTTTGGTACGCATTTTAGAAACCTCTTTATTTTTTGTGAAATAGCTTTAGTCTGCTTTAATGTTGAAGGTCAAGAGATACCTGATTTGCCTGAAGAAGGTGCTAATCCTTTTGGCAAAAACTTTGCAGCAAGCAAACTTAATAACTTCACTGTTAAATGTCACCGTGTCTTCACCCTCAGATAACCCCTGTTTTCACAGCATCTTCAAATGTAAAACCACTTTCTTCCTGCTCAGATAACTGCCATACATCTTTTGAAACTAGCCAAAACGTGCTGATTATTGCATCTTTGTATATCTCAAGCTTAGTTACAAGAGGAGTCTTTCTTCTCCTCCTTTCTTCCCCTGATCCCAAAATTCACTCCTAGCTGTTTGAGCTGAAATACCAGTATGTGGCTGAGACTCAGTTGTGACGAAGCCTGATACAGCTCTTGACATTAGCATGTGGTATAAAAAAGAAATCACATGAGGCTACTGCACCCTGAATTGGTTTCCATCGAGGGACACCACCAATATTCCTCATCCTTTGCTCTGCTTTGTTATTCAGGAATAACCTGCAGACCCCCTCAGTGTCTTTGTCGCTTCATACTGTTCTCAGGGAGTACATTGCTGTTTCACTAACAGTTATAAGTTATGTTAAGAAAAAATACTGTTCTGACGCAGATCACTTGCCTTAGAATGAAGGTATAATTTTCACCACGTATAGTGGTAGAATAGGGTCATCTTTGAGGGACCTGAGAACTCAGCTTCTGCGCTTTACATACCTTTTACAAGATTTTGAACTCACACTTATGTAAGCGTTTGTTTAAAAAAATACAGGCTGATTAATCAATGCATTTGTTACAGGTCTTTAGACCTGTGTGTAGGCAGAGCTTGAAATGTCTGAGTATGTGTAGCAACTTCCTTAATGTTGTTCTTCTTAATTTAAAGGCTGTTAAAGGAGATGGGCTGGCAGGAAGACAGTGAAAATGATGAAACATGTGCTCCACTAACTGAGGATGAGATGAGAGAGTTCCAAGTCATTAGTGAACAGGTAAGACTAAGTTAATTTGCCCTTATAAACCTGTAGTTGGTTACCCTGGTTGGATGTGCAGTAATTTTGATCGTTAGGGACGTTGCTGTTCCACTACCATTTCAGTGCTGTGCTTTTGGAAGCGTAGTTGGTTCAAAATGCTAACTGTAGCTCAGACCTATTCACAAAGTATCAAGGGAAGAGTAGGGGGTACTTAAGTAGTTTCAGTATTGTTGGTACGAGTGCACAGGCTTTCAAGCTCCTCAGCTTAGCCTAAGGAAAGAGAGTCTTCTTTCAAGGTTTTTATGCAGTTTCCTTGCTATGAGAGCTGGATTTTCTTTTTTGGGAATTGAGAGACGTTTAATTTACTAGTAACAAAGTATGAAAAGGCAATCTAGACTTGATATTTCTTTTTTTTTTTTTTTTTTT
>QVAJ01000639.1:45594-112090 GCA_003546035.1 Mixornis gularis | reverse complement strand
TAATTAGAAGTGTTGAGTATACCTGATGGGGTCAGTGAGAAGTAGTCAGAAAGTAGACTAGTGTAGGTTGCTAAATCTGAACATTTGGTATTTCCATGCCTAGCCATGCACATACTGAGTAGAGAATTTCAAATATTAAACTTCCAAATGCTTGTCTTAGTGCATACCTTCTACATGATATTGAAAATGCAGTAATTCCTTTATTTTTTGCAGAATCAGCTGTTTCCTTTCTCTTCAGTGTCTTTGACTTTCCAATTGTTGGGATACCATTCCTCTCTGCAGCATCTCTTCTGAGCCCCTTCCTTATTTCCCCTTGCCCTCCTTAGCACAGATGTTTGCAGCACTGTGGGAAAGGGGACTGGATTGCAGGCAGAAACCATTTAAGAGTAGGGATCTCTGGGGCAAGATGTGTGGGGACATAGGTGAGAACAGGGTGAACTCTGAGTGACTGCAGGAGTTCAGCACTACTGGAGACACTGGGATACAGGTGGCTGGCCAAGGTGAAGGCTTGCAGGGGAATTTTCCTTTCTTTGTACAAGTGAAAAGCTGTGGATCCAACGTAGCCCAGTAGTGAAGATGCTAAGAGTGTTGAATTGCAACAGGTTGTTGTTTGGCATTTTCTTTCTCTAAATGTGTCATGTTTTCACATTACAGTTACAAAAAAATGGCCTTCGGAAAAATGGCATTTTGAAGAATGGCCTCATCTGTAATTTTAAGTTTAGCCCCTGGAAAAACAGCACTTTCAAACCTGCTCTGGAGATTGAGGATTCAGAGACAAGCAGCAGTGATACATCAGATGATGATGATGTGTGAAGACTTCTGTAACACCTGTAGAAGCCCGTTTGTTCTCATGAAGATTTGGGGATGTTTTGTCCAAAAACAAAAAATGTAATTTATTTAGTAACATGCCCACTACAGGAAAAATGATGGGACTTACCTCTGTAGGAAGCAGGGAATGTTTTGTTGGGTGTGTTGAAACTCACTATAATTTCTCTGTAGATGAACGTTGTAGAATGAGGCCTTGGGTTGACCCAGCATTGACTTCCCTCTGTGAAGCATTTCTTACTAGCAATGTGACAATGTTACAAATCAGATTTTCTCACTTAATAATAAAAACGAAGAATTGTGTCATGTCTTGCAAAGCTTCTGTCTTAAAATGTCTAAGGAGAAAAAGGGCAACTTGACACAGTGTTTTTCTTGCCAAGTCATTTCTTTCTTACAGTGGAAATCAAAGAGTCCACTTTGTACGCAAAAAGGCCAATGTAGCATGTTGGCTAAAATGAGCAAAGTGCGCTAAAACTCCTTTCCTTAACTGGGCTGTTGAACTGTTCTACAAATAACTGCTCTTTAGCCATTTGTAGTGTTGTTGTTGTTATTAACGGCAAAAGACCCTGATGTTACAGTTCCAAATTTCTAGAAATAACTTTTAAATTGAAAGCTTTAAGAGGTATAGCAAGACCCTTATTCTCACAGTGACTTGTGGGAGAATAAGCAGTTTGATTTTACATTACACTGACTGGATTTGTCCACTACATGGGAAATAAACTGATTTACAGAGTACTGTCTCAGTGCATAGCATCATGGGTGTTGTTTTTAAAACTGCCAAGTTTGTTTGCATTTATATTACTTGTACTCTGGCAACAATGCAGTTGTGCATTTCAGAACAAGGTAAAAATGCTTTCATCACCAGATGTTGCTTTTATAGCTGCAGAAGTATACGTGTGCAATAACCCCCTGTTTTGCTAACTCTATGTCAGACTTTCTCTTTACGATCTCACATTTAAAACCCAATATTGTATTATTTATAATTTTATTTGGTTTATTTTAGTTCTTTAAATATTTTCCACAGTTGTACAAGCTGTGTATCATTAATTCGTAAGCACAACTGCTCTTGGGGATATCACATATGTTTATAATATAGCATATATATATAGACACTTCTCTGGCAAGAGGTTTTTGAATTCTACTACTTATAGTAAATTATTTGCAGTGTAGAACTTGAAAGCAAAAATATTTATAAAGTTGAGATTCTGTCTGTATTTCTTTAGGAAAATACTTTTTTTATAAGGTGGCATTAATTGTGGGCCAAAACTGCTATGTTTCTCTTTCTTATTTATTGTTAATTTAAATAGATATTTCTTTTCAAGAGGTTAGCTTTTGTATTAGAAGAGGCTTGCAAATATTGATGCAGTTAATTTTGGCGTGGTGTATTGAAGTACTCCATTTCTAATCTCAATTTAAGGGGATAAAAATGCTTCTTTTTTAAAAAGAAAACCGCCATATCTGCAATGATGTTTTTCCTACCTGCATGCCTCATACACCTTTCTCCTTTCCCTTTCCTGAATTTTTTTTACTGACTTTGACACCTGGGTGTGGTTTGTTCACTTTTTGGTTTTCACATACTATCATCAGGATTTTCTGCCTATCCTAATTATGTAGTGATATGTGGATGCACTATCTTAACACTAAGTGAAAATGGTTTTGCATTGGCATTTCTCTTTGTGGGGTGTAGGCTTTCTTCCCTTCTTTATTTAGTTTAGTAATAAGTGTCACCTCAGTAATTAAGTCTCTGAGAAGTTAATATAATTGTAGAAGAGCTGTGTTAAAATTGTATAGACTGGAAATTTACAAAGTTGCAATTGAGAACATTTTCTTTAGAGGAAGCAGAAATTCTAGTCTTACTTGTTACTTCTTTTTTCCTAGTTTATATCCTGAAACTGGAGGCACTGACTATAATGAGCTGTGGGCAAAGAAGGTAGCAGGAATTGGGCAGTGGTTTGCTTTGTAGAGTGAAACACTTTTACAGCCTTTGTAACTTTTCTGTGTGTGGTTTCTCTTCTTATGTCTGCAGATACTTGTGGATTAATTTCTGGTCCTGTACTGATGGTTTGCTATGCCAGTTCAGAGACCCCTCAGAGGTCTGTGGGGCCCCTGGCTTAAATGGTTATCTGCCTGCTCTGTTATTTCTGTTCACCCTTCATGGCAGTGTGGGAATGGATGAGATTGGGTATTTCTATTGAGGAACTGGATTCACCTATGTTACGTTTACTTACGACAAAGCTGAGTAGAGTATCTGTCATCTTCTGTGTCACCTTAAGAAAGTCTTAGTCACTCACTGTGGGAACTTTTTAGGTCTTTATTTTCCTGGGAATTGTCATTCAAAACAATCTGGCTTTTGTAGTATACTTCGTAAAATGTATGAAAGTATTTTATTGTATGGTTCCCCTTTTTTTTCAGTGCTTGATGATGTAGAGAAGAATTAAATCTCATTCTCTAGTATTTAACAATGTAACTTTATCCATTTTGGACTTTGTTCCTTTCCCAGGGCAATTCAAGTAATGATGCATTGGCCTTTTTGTTCTCTCATACGTAAACCACGATCCATTTCCAGAATAAGTCCTCTTTTGTTTTTCTGCTTGAGCAGGCATCTGCCTTAAAGAATTGAGAAGTTGGTGACTAAGCTTTCCCATTTCCTTAGTGAACACTAGTAAACTTTGGAGATAGTTTGTCAGTGCTGGGCTGAGAGAGCTTGACTTCAGTGATGGTAATCACAGGTGGCTGCATGCAGACATGATTTGAAGTCACTACCATTTCTCTTCATCTTCCTGCCTTTATTGGGAGAGAATCATGTATTCCTGGTTCCCTGTTCCAACCCTCTTCAAAAGCAAACAGGAGTGATCAGTCACTCTCTCATTTTTCTGATCATCTGTTGATGGAGAATGTACTCTCTGCCTGCTGCTGGCATGGAGGGTGCCTGAGTTTATGCTGGGGAGCTGGAGATCCTTTACCTCATCCAGAATGACCAGAGGCCTCCCTCACTGACTTGTACAGGGCCTTTCTCTCTCTTGAGTTGTAAGAGAAGCTAGTTATCTTTGCTGAAAAGGGTGTTAAAACTACAGTGAAGTTGTCCACTGATTCATATTGGACTCAATCAAGAGTCTGAAGAAGATTTTAATGCTCATCCCAGTCTTTGAGAAATGTTATCAAGTGTGAAAGAAATTAATTTTTGTTCCCCTATACAGTTGCCTGTGGGGGAAAAACATGATTTTAGATGAGGACCTCAACTTTAGTATTTCTTTTTAAAAGAATAGCAATTTTTCAGTAAATACAAAAACTGCTGGTTGCTAGAAACTGGAAGGAGAGTTTAGTCAAGGATGCCTTTGTTTTTCCATTACGTTTGCTGCTAGGCAGCAGCTGAGGCAATTTACTCAGCTGCAGGGAACTTTTGATCTTATTAAGGATTATTGCACTTGAGCACCAAGGGTTCCTAGCTCATTAGGATAATAAATATGTTGACTAACTGGTCATCTTTCTTCATGCTGTTGTTCTTGGTCATCAATGAGTTTTACTGCAAACTGAATGTGATTTGTTTTGTAGCCTGGATCTCTCTGCCGCCTTCATTAGAGGTACCTGGAAATGCATTTGCTAAACCAGCTGTGGTGGTGATCTGCAGAGCAGTCTGGCTCTGGATGGGGCACAGAGCAGTGACAAAAACTCTTCTGTCTTAAGAGGGTTGCGCTTCCTTGAGAGATGTGTAAGCAAATTCTGAGGTCTGTCTCTTACTGGGTTGCCATCTGGGAGAGATTTTGAGACTAAAGAAAAACTCATTCCTTCAACCAGTGGATCAGTAAGAGTTTACTGCTCTGTTACTGAGTTCAGTGTCCACCACAGTCTGCTTCCATTGCAGAGCCTTGTGCAGATCAGATCATCTCCTGGATGTGGGAGGTCTCACAGGTCTCCTATAGCAGCATGCCTTCCTTAAATTCCTGAAAAGCTACCTGACAGTAAGCTGGCTGTGTAGACTTCATTATTCCTGGATATTCTTAGTATGCAGCTATTTCCCCAGTATGCAGATATTTCCCTGGCACTAGCATGATTTTTGAAGAGAAATGGCATTCCATACCTACAGGACAAGTGCTCATTTAGTTTTGTCTCCTGTGCAGATGAAAGATACAGCTTTGAAGTGAAAGAGTATTTTTGGTAACTCATGATTGCTGATGTCCAGACAGGCATCTACTTAACAGTCTGATGAAGCTTGGGTCAGTATGGGACAACTTGAGTTCCTCTTAGAAGATGTGGGGAGAGAACTCCTTCTGTGAGTACTAAGCAAGGCACTACTGAGTTTCAGCTTGGGAAGCAAAGGGAAACAAACTCCATTCTGCCAGGAAGTGTCAGATTTGAGAACTGTTGAGAGCTTGGACCAGCCTGGTGGCCTGAGCTATTCCATTTTGCTAGGCTGGTGGTGTGCTGTCCTGAGTTGTGATCTTCAAAGGCTGTAGATTCTGAAACAGAGCTGTGCCTTAGGTACCAACACAGGGCTCTTGGCTGGCTCTGAACCCAGAGAGTACCCAGTGTTGCCATAGTGTTTTCACAACTGGGTCAGGGAGGGTGGTGCAGCTTTTCCTCCAGTCAGCTACTCGGTGTAGCCAGTACAGGACATTATGTGCAACTCTGATCCTGCTTATTCCAGCGTGGTGGCTTTAGTATTGTAGCTTCCTTATTCCTTTTGTATGATAGCTTCAAGTCTCAGGGCTCTGTGCTGTTGTAATACTTGTGTATTCCATCTGCCATTGCTTTCTGCTGAAGACTGCTGAAGTGGAACCATCTTTAGCAAGTCGAGCATCCTGTCAGGGCTTAAGTGACTGCATCATGGATAGGTGAAAAGTAGAGCTTTGTTATTTAGCCTACATGTGCACACACTGTGTGGTGTAGATGTGTTCTATTAGAATTTGAATGTAATACAAGGGGATATTGTAGAATTGTTAGCAGTAACTTATTTTCTGTGCTTGCCATTTGTGCTTGGTTGATGTTACTGGTGCCTTTTGTAATGAGTATCACATTTTTTCCTGCTTTAAATTATAGCCAGGCTGAAAGGTGTCTTCCTCAATGACTGGGTTATTTTTTTATTTTCCTACAGCATTGCTTTAGGTAACAACTCATGCTGTTTGAAAGGATAATGAAAATGAAAGCTGTCTGAGATGAGCTGGTCTGTAAGGAAGTGACATACTCTATAAGCAGCCTGCTGAGTCAAGCCACTGTTTATGCAAAGCTTCATTACTAAAAGCCGAGAAATACTTCTGTCTGCATTGGAAGGCTGTTTCAAAAAGAAGCTCAAGTATGAATGTAAATTACACAGAAATTTTACTAAATCCTCACATGAACATTTTTCTTTGCTTCAGTTTCTTGTATTGTCCACCTCTAAAGTGGGCATGCACAAATAATCTTTGTACTGAATAAATACATTTTCATAATTCAGATAAATGAATTAGTTATTCTGAAAATGGAAATTGTATGTTAATGTTCCAGATAAAATATAACTTAGTATTATTTAATTTTCAGTCTTTCATTTTATGAACTGCTGGAAAACAAGCACATTGTTGTAGATGAAACTGTAGTACTGGCTGTGGTTATGTTTACCTTATGTTTCCACTGGAAGAATCTGTTCCTGGTGAATATACTGTGGGACCAGTGTTCCCTGGCTGACCAAGCCCCTCAGCATGCAGCTGCAGGCTGGCAGAGCCCAGCAGGTGTGCTGAAGGCAGATGCAGTTGTGGAGAACTCAGTGGCAAAAGAGGGAAAAACATTTTAGTGATAAGGGTGAATGGGAGCAAACACTCTCATAATTTTGAAAAACAGTTCTGCGGCAAGTCTGTAGTGGTCATGTAGCTGGGAAGTGAGTCTTCTGATGCCAGTGAAGTGTTCTTCTCTGCCTGTTAGTGGCTGGTTTTGTGTTAGATTACAATGAACATTTGTTAGATGTGATGATCCCAGATTATGCTGTTTCGTTGTAAAAAAGTTAATGCCTTCACTGGTTTGTGCAGAAGTTTGATGTGGTTCTCTTATTTCTTGTTCCTTTTTTTTGATTAATGTTGAGAGAACAAACTGGTTGGGACATGCCAGATTTAGCAATGAGCAAGGAAGATCCTGATTTTAGTGGATGTTCATAAAAATTCTTACCTTAACCTTGGTAGTTTACTTGAAGAAAATGGACAATACTGCTGGCTAATCACAAGGACACAAAGGTTAAGTTTATGTTGAAGGACTTGGCACAGGAGTACCAGAGGAGGGAAGTAGTTCTGTGTTTTGTGCACGGCATGGATGATTAGTTAAGTAACCAAATTATGCATTAGGCCTGTGTCCTGCCAGGTGAGTGGTATGTGCGTATGCAATTAAAAACTTAACAGTAACACATGCCTGCAAGGACTTGAAGGTTGCATGTGTTTGTGCTTCATGGCCTTCAGCAAAATTCTCAATTTATAATCTTGACCTTGATTTTCTTTGAATATCTTTCTTACACAACTTAACAAATCACAGAATCCCTAGGTTGAAAGAGATCTTCAAGATCACTGAGTCCAACCCAGCCCTAACAGCTCAACTAAACCATGGCACCAAAGTGCCACATCCAGTCTTTTTTTAACACATCCAGGAATGGTGACTCCACCAACTCCCTGCGCACGCAATTCCAGTACTTTATCACCATTTCTGTAGACTTTTTCCTGATAATCAACCTATATTTCCCTTGACACAGCTTAAGACTGTGTCCTCTTGTTCTGTTAGTTGTTGCCTGGAGAAAGAGACCAACCCCCACCTGACCACACTCAGCTTTCAGGAAGCTGTAGACAGTGATGAGGTCACCTCTGAGTCTCCTTCAGGCTAAACAACCCCAGCTCCCTCAGTTGTTCCTCACAGGGCTTGTGCTCCAAGCCCCTCACAAGCCTTGTTGCCTCCTCTGGATGTGCTCAAGTGTCTCAATGTCCTTCCTAAACTGAGGGSCCAGAACTGGACACAGCACTCAAGGTGTGGCCTCACCAGTGCTGAGTACAGGGGAAGAATGACTTCTCTGCTCCTGCTGGCCACACCATTCCTGATCCAGGCCAGGATACCATTGGCCCTCTTGGCCACCAGGGCTCACTGGTGGCTCATGTTCAGCTGCTGTCACCAGCACCCCCAGGTCCCTTTCCTCCTGGGCACTGTCCAGCCACACTGTCCCCAGCCTATAACATTGCAGGGGGTTATTGTGGCCAAAATACACTCAAACTTGGACTTGGTACTTGGACTTCTTGAACTTCATCTTACTGGATTCTGCCCATCTATCCAACCATTCCATGTCTCTCTGGAGAGCCCTCCTACCTTCCAACAGATTGCCACACACTCCTAATGCAAACTTACTAATGAATGACTCAATACCCTCATCTATGTCATTAATAAAAATATTAAATAAAACTGGTCTCAGCACAGACCCCTGAGGGACACCACTGGTGACTGTCCCCAGCTGGATGCAGCACCATTCCCCACCACTCTCTGGGCCTGGCCATGCAGCCAGTTCCTAACCCAGCAAAGAGTGCTCCTGCCCAAGCCACGAGCTGCCAGCTTTTCCAGGAGTGTGCTGTGGGGGACAGTGTCAAAGGCCTTGCTGCAGTCCAAATAGACAACATCCACAGCCTTTCCTGCATCCACCAGGAAGGTCATCTGGTCATAAAAGGAGACCAGGTTGGTCAAACACGACCTACCTCTCCTAAACCCGTGCTGCCTGGGTCTGATACCCTGGCCATCCTGTAGGTGCTGTGTGATGACACTCAGTATAGACTGTTCCATTACCTTACTTGGGTACTGAGGTCATGCTAACTGGGCTATAATTACCAGGATCCTCCTTCCCACCCTTTTTGTGAATGGGTGTCACATTGGCCAGCTTCCAGTCATCTGGAACCAGTGAACCAGGACTGTTGGTAGATGATGGAGAGAGGCTTCTCAGGCTCACCTGCCAGCTCCCTCATCACCCTGGGATGGATCCCATCTGGGCCCATGGATTTATGAACATCCAAGTGGCTCAGCAGTTCTCTCATTGCCTCCTCCTGGATAACAGGGGGATCATTCTGCTCCCTGACACCATCTACCAACCCAGTATGACAGTTACCCTGAGGACAAGTCATCTTCCCACTAAAGTCTGAGGCAAAGAAGATGTTAAGCACTTCTGCCTTCTCCTCATCTGCAGTTACGAAGTTCCCTCCTGCATCCAACAGATAAAAAAGGTGGGTCTTCCTTTTACCATTAATATATTCGTAGAAACATTTCTTATTATCCTTTACAATGTTTCCAAATTAAGTTTGAACTGAGCTTTGGCCTCCTTAATTTTTTTCCTAGGTGCTCTAGCAGCCCCCTTAAATACTTTCTGTGAGACCTGACTCTCCTTCCAGAGATCCTCTTTCTATTTTTAAGTTCCTTCAAAACCTTGTTGCCCATCCAGGCTGGACATTTGCCTCGTTGGCTCCTCTTTCAGCACACAGGGACGGTCTGTTCCTGTGCCCTCAAGATCTCTGTTTTGAAGCGTGCCCACCTTTCCTGGACACCTTTGTTTTTAAGGACTACTTCCCAAGGAACTGTCAAAATAAGGCTCCTGAATAGGCTGAAGTCCACCCTCCAGAAGTCCAATGTAAAAATCTTACTGATTTTTAATCTTCCTCCTGATTTCACCAAATATCAAGAACTCTATATCATGATCACTGTGCTCCAAGCAGCCTCCAACCACCACATCTCCCACCAGCCCATCTCTATTTGCAAACAACAGTCTAACATAGTCCCTCCCCTGGTGGGCTCCCTCACCAGCTGCAACAAGAAGTTTTCCTGCACAAACTCTAAGAACTTCCTGGACTGCCTTTTTTTTTCTGCTGTGTTAAGTTCCTAGCAGATGTCTAGAAAGTTAAAATTAACAAGAACAAGGGCTGGTGATCCTGAAACATTCTCCAGCTGCTTACAGAATAAAATGTCCGCATCTTCTTCCTGGTTGGTGGACAATGGCATCCAGGAGGATGTCAGCCTTGTTGGCCTTCCCCTGAATTCTTACTCATTCAATTTCATTGTCATTAGTTTCAATACATCAAAAACCTCCCTGATATGAAGGGCCATCCCTTCAGCTCTTCTCCCTTTCCTGTCTCTCCTGAAGAGCTTGTGGCCATCCAGTGCAGTGCTCCAGATCTCTGTTTCATCATGTTTCCATGATGGTGACTGCATCACAGCTTTGCTGTTGCACCCTGGCTTCCAGCTCCTCTTGTTTGTTACCCATGCTGCCTGCATTGGTATACATGCATCTCAGCTGGGCTGCTGATTTCACCCCTAACTCAGGCCTACCACCCTTGGGCCTGCTTCTAGAGAGCCCAGCTGCATCCCCTTTCCCCTTCAAACCTAGTTTAAAGCCCTCTCAAAGGTGGTCCTGATGTTAGTTCTCTGTCCTATGAATGGAAAAATTAAGACTGAAGAAGAGATGAGAAAAAAGCTGGAACTTGTGTGTAATTGTTAAGGTATTTTTAGGAGCAGACGCAATTCTGTGGGTCTGAGGTTCAGAGGGCATCCTCCAAGTAACCCAGGGTGTAGGAGTGTGCCTATCTAAAAGATGCGTCACTGCTAGATTAGGGTAGGAGTGGGGAGAGAGGCCAGAGCTCTCTGAGGAGGGGGAACTGGTACTTGACTGAAATAGAGTAAATAAAAAATATGCACAGTCTGGCCTAGGTCAACACTGAGCATAGGTTAATTTAGGTTAAATATAGGTTTAATATATATTAAACCTTCATTTTTCTTCACCTTTTGGTTTGGGTTGTATTTTTGGGGGTTTGCTTGTGTTTGGGGGTTTGTATTTGTTTGTGGGGGTTTTCTTGTTTTTATTTGTGGGTTTTTGTTTGGTTTTTTTTGTTTATCTTTGTTTTGTTTTTTCCTGGGATGTTATTTTCTTGGTTTGTCTTTGAATTTTTGGCTGCTATTAAAACTTCTGAAAGGCAGATGGCCTTACCTTTGAGGATTTGGTAGATTTTGTGATGCAGAGACACCCAGCTGGTAGCAAAAGGACCTGCCCAGAAGCTGCTGTTTGGACTGAGGCAGCAGGACATAGGACACCTTCATGCACTAGGACTCATTGGCTTCTTTCCCCTATGCCCAAAGACAGGTAGCAGCTACAGGTAGAGCTGGCTACAAGGAGTGAGGGTAAGAGATAAGGGTGGAGCAGAATCTGCACTAATGAGGAGTGGAAATAAAGATAACCAAGGGTGAAGAGAACTCTGGAGAGGCATAGCTCCCATGTCTGGGCAGTGGAAACAGCTGGGGAAAATGAAGGATGGTCAGTTTGGCTGTGCTGAGTAGCGGGGCTTCAGCAGTGCTGCAGCTGTGGATGAGGAGCTGGGTCTGATCTGCCTGGTGGGGCTATGGGAGCACACAGGGGTAGAGCTGTGAGGACAGACAGTGACACCCCAGCTCAGAAATCTGCCTGGGGGAGGGGAACCTGCAAGGAGAAGGACCAATGATATGAAATTCAACACAGAAATGTGCCAGATTCTGCACCTGGGCTGGGGCAGCCCTGGATGTACAGACAGACTGGGCAGTGAGAGGCTGGAGAGCAGGGCCATGGAAAGGGCCCTGGGCTCCTGGGCCATGGCAAGTTGAAGATGAGCCAGCAGTGCCCTGGCAGCCAGGAGGGCCAAGCGTGTCCTGGGGACATCAGGGACAGCACGGCCAGCCGGGCAAGGGAGGGGATTGTCCCCTCTGCTCTGGGCTGGGGCGGCCTCACCTCCAGGGCTGGGGGCAGGTTTGGGTGCCACAGGATATGACAGATTAACTAAACTATCAGAGTCCAAAGGAGAGCATCAAAGATGGTGAAAGGCTGTGAGAAGCCATATGAGGAGCAGCTAAGGTCACTTGGCCTGTTCAGCCTGGAGACGAGGAGACTGAGGGGAGACCTCATCGCAGTTACAACTTCCCTGTGAGGGGAAGAGGAGGGGCAGGCACTGATCTCTGCTCTGTGGTGACCAGTGGCAGGACTCAAGGGAATGACCTGAAGTTGTGTCAGGGGAGGTTTAAGTTGGATATCAGGAAAAGGTTCTTCACCCAGCAGGTGGCTGGGCACTAGCTCAGGCTCAGGCACCCCAGGGAAGCGGTCACAGCAGCAAAACTGACAGATTTCAAGAAGTGTTTGGACAATGCTCTCAGGCATAGGTATGACTTTTGGGGATGGTGCTCTGCAGGGCCAGGTGTTGGACTCAGTTATCCTTGTGGGCCCTTTTCAACTTGGCTTTTTTTCTGTGGTCCTGTGACTGATGGAGGGTGGGTGCTCTGCTTACTCATGTATAGGGTAGACTGTGTCTGGTGCAGGCATCAAATACCTGCAAGTGGATGAGTGGATGTCTGAGTGTTTTAGAGGTGTTTAAGCCCTGCCAAAGAGTAAACATGGAAGCATGTGAAGGAAATATGGATAAAATTCACTGGCTGAGCAGTGAATTTTGCTCAGTCCTGTGTGGATGGGTGAGGCAGGGAAGCTGAGCAAAGGAGCCTGGCACTGCCACTATTTCACTGTTAATTTTTTTCAAAAAGATGATAGAACACCTCTCTGCTATATGAGGTAGCTATTCTGGTAGTATTTACCAAACCAGGATGGACAGATTTTATTAACTAGTACGTAGCAAACCTCAGCAAAGCTGAAACCTTTTTGATGACCTCTGAAAGGGTGGCAGTCTTGGCAGAACTGTGGTGTGACACGGGGGATTGTGTTGTTGGCTTTACTGAGCTGAAGGAGCTGGTGATGGGGGAGATGGGTGGTGAATGGGTTGAGCCCCTGCTCCATGGAGGATGCAGGGAGCACAGTGGACCCAGGAAAGGTATTCCATTGCAGTTCTAAGTTTAGAAGTGCCCAGCAGCAGCAATGATCTGGCAGCTGTTGTAATCACATGTCAATGCATGGTGAGTGTGAGGAAAGATCCTGCTACTGTTGCAATTTCTTCCTGAAATTTTCAGAACAATAGGATAACATGTGTAAGCCAGTGCTGCAGAGGGCACCAGCACCCTGTCACTCCCCTCTACTTGTGTATTAATTACCTGCGTCTATCGATGTCATTCGAGCAGAAGGGAGGTTTTTACAGCGGTGCCTGCAGGCTCTAGAAGCCAGAAGAGGGTGCTGGAGATCTTCTACTTGCTCTCCTCCTGCTTTGCTCATAGCTTTCGTGGAACTACTATTAATATGGTTTTGTTTTTCTCAACTAGTGTACCTAAGTATTCTGGGATTTTTTTAATAGTTTACTATGCCAGCACCTAAATGCAGAGACAATTACACTGTTCATGGAGCTACTCTACTTTGATACAATACATGCCTGTACTCGTAAAATGCATGAAATGGCAGTCTGTTTTAAGTTGGAGTTTGGCTAGACATGTTCTTAAGCAGAACAGCCTGTATGGATAGGTCTGTTATAAATCAAGGAGGAAAATAACTTTCTGACATATTTTTAGCTACACAAACTCTGTGCATACAGGAACATTAGTTTAAAGAAAAGATGGAAGTAAAATCAGTTGCATCCTGTGTACTGTTGTGATTCTCCCCTGAAGTAAATCCCCTGTTTGAGGTTTGCAGGTTGCCTTATGTGCTGCAATGATGCTGTTTGAAGTTTGCAGTTAGGTTTGGGTAAAGCTGATGTTTTTCAGTTAAAACTTGGCCTCTTTTGAGATGTGTGCTTGCCAATTCACAATAGGACAGATAGTTTTTTGCTTCAAAAAACCAATTAAAATGGACAACAGAAAAAGGCTAATTCTGATTCTGTTAATCACTAAAAGCTGACACTAGAGGACAGAAAAGATATAGTTGAAACATGTTCTCATTTTTGTATTTGCAGCTAGATTGCTTCTCTTCAGAACTGGGATGAGATGGCTTTCTAGAGTCTGCAAATTTCAGCTCACTTCTAGGAGTTTTCTTTTACAGTGGATTTTAATAAGAAGTTATAATCTCTTTTTTGCTCTGCAGTTTTGGTACTGATGCACGCTTGTTTGAAAAGACCCATGAGCACTTACAACATGTTTCTGTAGCTTTTGGACAAAAATCTTCAATTTTGAGGGGCTAGCATTAGGCACCTTTATTTGGAGATGTAATTGCCTCATTCAGAGATGGAGACCAAATTCCTTGCTGTTCACCAGTGGGAGTAACAGGTACAGTGACTGAAAACAAGATTTCATTACTTTATTTTAGACTTCTAACTAGAAGAAAATTTTCTTTAGCTATCTATACCTAAGGGAGTTAAGAAATAAGATGTATTAATGTGCCAGCCTGTCCCTATGGATATGAGGTGATATTGCCTTGCTTTCTTAGGGAGATGGGCAACACTCCTCCCTAATTTCTTCTTTAATTACACTGTTGGAGAAGGAGATGCTGCAGGTGTTTGTGTCCGTGGTTAAATGCCCTTCAGTTTGTCAATCACATTTGTTTGTAGTTGTGGGCACATTGTCCTCCTCTGTGGGGCTAGAGAGCTGCTTAAGCACTTTTAGAAATAAAAGTCAAAGGTTACATGTATAATGGAGGTCAAGCATTTACACAGCACAAAGCTCTTTTATGATAGGGTTTTGGGGATTCATACAGGTCCAGGTGAAATAAGGGTGCCCACTCTTGTCTCTATCTCCTTGCAAAACAGCAGGTATCCATCCAAGACTGTGAAAGTAAATCCATAGATCTTTTTCATGTTACTTCTGTACTGGAGGAATTAATCCCCCATCTGCCCACACAAGAGTTTTTGCTCTCTCTCTCTCATGCAAGCCTCCACTTTGTTCACCATTCAAATCAGGGCCCAGATTTTCACACCATTGAAAAAAAACCAAACCAAAACACACTTGCAAAGGGTAATTTGAAAGAACTCCTCTGCTCTCATCTTCCAGTTCTTCGATTGCTTTTTTTGCCCTGTGAGAAGAGCCTGGGCGTTTCAGTTCTCCCTTCACTCAGCAGCAATGACCTGAGTGTTTCAAATCCAAGGATTTCTCTGGATCATGCCAGAGGCAGAGCAGATTACATCTCTCACAGGTGGGTGGTGCAGCGATGGTGCCCAGGCTGGAGTGTGTGGGGTGGGTGCATCTCACTGCTCTAAGCAGATGGCATCGCTGTGCTTGAGGCTGAGCTGTGTGGCAAAAGGAATTCTAACAGCTCCAGACCCATAAAATCATTTTCATTGCCTCTAAGACAGGCCCAAATAATTCCTTTTTATAGGAAAGAACATTCTGTATTCTATCTTGCTCTACTGGTAAAGGCAGAATACATGAGGCACACCAAAATATGAGGGATCAGGCTTCTGAGACAGCAGGTGCTTGAAGGAAGACTTCAAGGAAACTTGGGTTTACAGTGGATGGAAAATAGAGCAAGGTGAAATACAGGAGAGGTAACTAACCATCTCACAAATGTCGCTGTATGGTGTGATGTAAGTGTGCAGTAGTCTCTGGAGGTGAGAGTTTTAAGTAGGAAATAGAATTTTCTTCTGCTGAAGTCTTGAAGTTTTCTTCTTGTTAAATATTTCATGACCTGTTGGAGATGGTGTTGCAAAAATATGAAGTCTATTAAAAAAATACATTGTGAGTTTTCTAGTTTTTTTTTTCTTATCCCATAATAAACTCTTAAAACCAATGCATCTGACAGTGTGCATATAAGCATATATATAGAATTCTTTAGTTGTGTGAGGACTCTGAGAACAGATCATATTTCAGTCCTTAGTTCCTTTTTTAACCATCTCATTTTTTGTGGAGTGTTTCATTTTTTCTGCTTTCTTTGCTAAAAGATATGCTGTTTAAAAGTTTAATACTGTTGTTTTAGGCTCTAAGCCCCAGGTACCCAAAGGCACATAGGTGGTTGTAGTGGGCAAACCTGCTTTTGCTTAAGGTGGTTTGACACAACCTGAGAAAGTTCAGAGGAGTGCCTGACTGCAACTTGTGCTGCTTTGTGTAAACAGAATATGTCTTTATCCTCCCTCCAGGTTCAGACTACCTCTTGAGAGTAATAACAAGTTACTGTCCATGTTTGTTACTGATTAAAATCCTGCCTCCATGAACCAAACTATAAACTCTCTTCTAAGGCCTGAGTACTCGCAAGTTCTTTTCAAGTGTGGTAGGTATGGGATTAATTAATCTAAATGAGGATCTGGAAGAGCAGATTGGGTTTAACTATGCTGTCTCCTTCCTGACTTACTAGTTCCATCACCTGCAAATGGCACCTGTGCAGGCATAATACCTGCAGGACTCTCTAAAAGCAGCTCTTCAGTGGCTAGTTCTTGTGTTGGCCACTCATTTTTCAGTATTACTAAAGCGTACATTGGCTTTTAAATATGTCAAGCAGCTCCCCCCAGAGCTGGGGAGGCTGGTCTGTCCCTCTATCATATCCCTCTATCTATTTCCCATGTGTCAGGAGCACTGCTGGGCACAAGGCTCTTGCTGGGGCCACTTCTGTGGTTCACAGATGCCAGTGCACCCACCAAGCAGAGGACAAATGGTTCCCCTCTTCAGGACTTTTCAAGAAAACCAGTTCTCTTTTTCCTGGAGTATGTGATTTATATTTATGTTTGAGCAGTGAATTGACTTACTATGCAGGGAAGTCAGAGGCAACCTTCCAAAGGTTATTTACTGTATGTCTAAAAAATATGGTGTGTAACTGAGAAACAGAGAACTCTTCTCACACAGTGTTTGTGCACGCAGATTAATATATTCTGGGGTTAAAGTGAACGCTTAGTCCAATTAACTCATCATGTTTGTTTGTTGGTTTTATAGACCTTAGAGTGTACTTGGATTTACATTTGGGGAAAAAAAAGCAGCAATCAGCAGCTCTTGTCTTTTGTGTATCAGATCTTCCCTAAATGGAATGCAAGTATGCTTTTGTAGTAATTAGCTTTGTGTTGACATTATTTATTACATTCTTTTAAAACCATCACTGAATAAAACAAAAGGGTAGGGGCAAACCAAATTTTTTTAAAAACAATATTTCTGTAACTTGTTACCTGCAGATCTTAATTTTTTATTTTCTTCTGTTTATTGAGAAATGCAAGTAATTTACTTAATGTCTTATTTATTTTGAGCATTTTCATATTGATTTAAACAATTTTCAGTTTTCTTTCCAGATCTCTGTAGTATTCCTATACACAGGTATAAGCTGCAAAGTTCCCATGCATCAGAATAATATTTAATTTGCAGCCATGCAGGGACGACATGATTAAACCATGTTTCTTTTCTACTGAAAATCAAGACTTTCTTGGATCTAAGGCCAGCTGGCAATGTTCATGTAAGTATGCTGATTTGTGTTTTATGAGTTTTAAAAACTTGTTTTATTCTAGTTCTACAATGCTCAACAAAAGCACTGGGTGGAGTTGGTCACATAATTTTTATGAATATTATATATAGCTGAACAGGATTTACACAGCTTTCCTCAGTAGGAACTGACAGCTTCTGATTTCAGAATCATGGAATGGTGGAGGCTTTCAGGGACTGCCAAAGGTAATCTTTCCCAACCTTTTTGCTCTCTGGAGCTGGCTGCTCAGCATCATGTCCAAGTGGCTTTTTGACTATCCCCAAGGATGGGCAGTGGGTTAAAATTCACCAAGATTGCTCTTGCCTGGGGGTGTAATGTGATCCTGGGCTTGCTGTCCCCACCTTCTGCTGGGGGTCACTCCCGGGGTGGTGCCCCTGGGCTCCAGGCTCTGGGGTGCTACTGCTGGGACTGTGTTACTGTGGCTCAGGGGCAGCAAAGGGGCTGTGCATGGCCATGCCACGCTAGGGCACAGCCTGTGTGACCTCTGCCAAAATGCCATGTGCCCTGGCACTGAGCTCTGCTCTACAGAGCAGCCCAGGGGGGCCTCAGAGCTGCCAGCCCGCCCTGCTGCTCTGAGCTTTTCCCCTGTTATTGCTGCTCTAGGGACAGTCTGAAAGCCTTTGTATTCCTCAGATGTGATTGCCCACAGAAATCTGCAAAGCCACCCTGGACTTGCAGCGTGTCAGTTCTGCCCTTCCAGAGCCACACCAGTGCTGGGGAACGGTTTGTTGCCAGTTTAGGATTCTATAATTGTGGTCACCCTGCCAAGCCTTTTGTGACTGCTAGGTGCTAAATAACTACTGGCAGTAGAGACTGCCTGTGTTCACTGCAATCAGTCTATCTGTGTTTATCACTGGCAACAAAAGCTCACATAGCAAGGGAAGCAGACTGGAAGCACAGTGGATAGGAAGGTAGCAGAGCAGGCTTTTTTTGTCTTTATACAGTATTTGTAGGAAAAAATTTAGCAGGCCTGAATACCTGGCATTTGACCACCTCAGAGGTGGTCCTTTTAGAGATGAAGCTGCTCTCATGAGTCAAGATATCCAACAGTTTCGTGTTGTCAGGAGTATGAGAATTGATCCTGAAGGAGGAGGAAAGGAGGAGAAGCAGGCCTTGGGAAGCACTGTGCATCCCATGTCCAGCAGAGTGGTAACAGCTCCCAATGCCATCGCTTTGAGAGCATGGAGAAAAAGGTGGTTGTCTCTCAGATTCCACTGTGAACACAGGAATGTTTTTGCCAAGACAAACAAGCAAGTGGGTATTTGGGAAAAGAAAACAAAACAAATTCTAGAGTTTGGGAAAAAAACCCCTTACAAATGGTTGGAATCAGCAGCAGGTGAAAAGCTTGTGTATTAAAACAAGTAAAAGACTTGATAATGTCAAACACTGTTCAATGAAGGCAGAGGAGAGGTATTGCTCCCAGACAGCTTGCAACCATTTATTCAAGGCATAAGTCCTTGGAATTAATAAAGTGAAGAATTCTGTCTGCAGGATGTGCCACTTGCTTGAAAGCAGCACTAGTATCTGACTTAAAATAGTTAGAATATTATACAAATTCAAGAAGTATAGAAGTAACTGGGAGGACAAACATGTTAGCTCTGCATTTCTGCTGTTCCAGGACATGAAGAAAATGAGCCTTCCTGACATTCCTACAACATTTCTTCCAATTTTTTTCACAGAATGCTTCATCAAAAGAGACCCAGCTGCAGGGTATGCCAAGTGAGGTTGAAGGCAGCTGTTGGGAAACTGGAGGCAAAGTAACTGCCCATGTGTGCAGGGGTGGAACCAGAGAGGGAGACTTTTTTCTGGCACCTGGGCTCCCTGCATGTCGGGCTCCCTCCTTCCTGTGGGTTTGTGGTGTTATCAGGTGATGCTGGGGAACACTGCCAGGTAAATTGACCAGTGTACTCCCATGTACTTATTATTCCTGTAGTTCCTGTTTCAGTGGCCTTTGTCTTGCTTAAGTAGTGAGGTAGTTTTAGCTGCCTTCCTTCTGGTTTCCAGGGTAAATCTGGCCAACTGGCCTGTGATAATTCAATTGCATAGACCTGGCTTATAAAGCTTATAAACTCTTTTCAAAGAGTTAAAAGCTTTTTCACAGTGGATGTAAAATAGTAATTAAATCTTTCTGTTTATTAAAATGTACTCATAAAATGGAGCAGTATTCACATTTTCCTGAGAAATCCTTAATATGGTATTAACAGTTGCACAGAACTACTTTTCATATCACTGTAAGATGGCTGTATTTTATATAGCAGCAGAATGGAGGGGAAAACAGGCAGCAGGTTATTTCCACAGCCATGCTGGTGTCCTGCCCTCCTGTTGTCCACTCTTTGGAAGCAGGTCAGACTTTCCTGAAACTCTATTTTTTTTTTGTGAATATCTTTACAATTGGACAAACTTGCACAGAACTATTAACAATAATTTGGTCAGCGAGAAAAGGAGATATCTGAGGTTTTATGGGTTAAGGTATAGCAGAAGTGGAAAACAAGCAGGTGACAGTTCTTCTAATAGACACGTGTTTGATGCTGTAAGCACTGTGCAGGCAAAGGAGTGCCTTGCTCTGTGTCTACTCCCTTCCCTCACAGTCAATCAGAAGTGCATGAAAACTAATGAACTCTATTTCAAACAAGTCCTTAATCAGGAGCTAGCACTGTAATAATTACATCCTAGTTCCTCGAGGGCTTGTTGAAGTAGTTACTGATTTAAGGACATCTTTGGCTTGAAAGTACGTATGTGAGGGAGTATTTGGAAAGCAATAAGTAGCTCTAATCTTCTCAGAGGCCATGTTTATTTGATTGTAGTATAAATAATGCAGCATTTTAAGGTCAGACTCTGGGGCAGGTTGTTCCTTGTGTGTATTCTGGTAAAGGCAAGCTAAGATTAGTGTTTGAAGAGGATACACCTTTGGAGGGTTTGCTATATTTAGGAGTTAGTGTCAAGTTCTAAATCAATAACTTATCTGGGAGCTCGTGCATGGATTTTGTGAAGCGTGTTCCTGCAGAGACGGGGATGAGCACTGCCTACACGTGTTGCTCTCACTGCGAGACCTCACCATGAAAAGATGTTACATAATGCATGTGAAAGCTACAGCTCAGTGACTGGGGTGGAAGACAAGATTTCAGGCAAATGCTAAGCGTGAAGAAATTATAGCTCGTCAGAAACGAATGAGCTCCTACTGTGCTGGATGTGGTGTTCAATACCTTGGTGCTGAAGTTCAGTGGCTGATCCTGAAGGCCATGTGCTTTATGATAGAAGTGTAAGTGCTTTAGGTTGTTTGTCTATTGTAATTATTTATCCAACCAATGGCAGAGTTTCCCCCAGCCCCATTTTACAGAGAACACTAATGCCTAGGGTCATTTCTTGTTCCTTCACCTTGCAAGTCTGACTTTTGGTGCTGGTTTTGGAGATCTGAGGGAGGAGGCACATTGCCAGTGCCCACCAGAAGGAACAGTTTGCAGGCAGATTGCATTAGATGTACTGGGAGACAATCAACTTCCTTTTGAAACCCTGGGAGTAATTTTCCATACCTTAAATTAAAGAAGCTCCATCTACGTCAAACTCTTGATTTCCAGGAAAGATGATGATTGTTCAGCAGGATTATATCAACACCAGATTTTTTTTTTTTTTTAAACCTAAACAGTATCTGACTAAATGCAAAAGCCCTAGCAGAAACTGCTGACCTTTTGCATGATTACAGACTCTGCCCTGCTGAAGAACTGTAAATGAATCATCCTGCAGTAAAATATAAACAGGATACTGCCCTTCCATTGCAGCTTTATTTACCAACATGTGCTCATCTAACTGCAATGGTATCAAATTAGGTGACAGCAGGAGTTTGTAGCAGCACGGGAATCAAGGGTCAGAGCTGTGGGAGTGGGTATTACTCCCCTTCCCCACCCCTAACTGCAAGCACAGACCTAAGCTGTGGAGATCTCTTCTTCTGCTACGAGGTCTGAATAGTCCTGTTTTGAGACTGGTTAGGGTCAAAATTACTGTGATGTCTGAAGTGCTTGATTTGGGACTCCCTTCCTTTCATTCAGGTTTCACCTGGAGCGACAAAACTCGACCAAATCTCAGACTGAAATGAGAATCATTGCCCTCTCTTTTCTCCTGCCAGGTTCCTTGCCCACATGAAAGTGAAGCAGCAAGATGCCTAAGTAAGTCCTAAAAGTTTAAAAGAACGTGAAACAGAGTAGCCAAAGTAACCCTGCTGGTTTAGTTCACGTTGAGGTCGGCAGTAATCCTATTTTGTTCCCTATGCTGCTTTTTTTTTTTTCTGATTTATATAGGCAAAGCCATGGAAATTCAGATTTACCTTCTGTTTTCTGTAACAGCACTAGGAAAGAAACCTGATGCTGGATTGGAACAAAACAATTAACTGCTGAGCTAAGAGGGTTCAAGAAGTCCTTGGTAAAATTAATGGAAGTAGATTGAATACACAAACTCTGATTCAGGAAAGCCTACAGGTACAATGTCCACAGAAATTATCACCATGGTGCCATTTTTCTTGCATTTATTCTTCTGTTCCAGGATGCTGGGGAGGCAGGGTGCCCAGCTGGACCTAGTCCAAACTTGAAATTTTTCATATGGGTAGATTTTGTGAGTTTTAAATTCATAAAAAATGTTTTCAGTTTTTTGTGCTTAGTTGACTTTATGACATTTTTCAAATCTATAATGTTTTTGTCTAGCATTACTGGAATTTAGAAGCGGGCACTGATTTTTATGCTCTGGGCATCCTGCAACTATATCAAGACCTGAGGTTCTTAAAATAGTTTGCTTGGTGTGAAAGCCAGCATGAATGCATAGCAAAATGGTAGCACAGCATGAGGGCAAGTTAAGAGGAGAGAGGCCAGTGAAGTCCATGGCAGAAAAATATTTGGAGGTGCTCTAGGCAGTAAAGAAGGCAGAAAGAATTATTTGGAGGTGCTTTAGGGTGCAAGGATATGTCAGTATATGTCAGTATCTGTACAACTGAGTTCTCAAATTCAGCTGCAGTATCTTCTGGCAGTCTCTGTGCCTTTTGCTTCTTTTACTTTACTGCTGTTTACTCCCTTTTGGACAGTCTTGTGTTATATGACCTCTGCTTTCATAACTCAAGATGATTGAAAGGAGTTTGAAATATGGTTGTGGGTCCCAACCCACAGGACAATCAAAGAGTTCAAAAATTATTAATGATTTTTCTGAATCAAAATAGCTCATGTTTGTTTTGGGTTTGTTTTTAATTTTAATTGAAATCAGGTAATCCTGGAAATAGTGCCTTTAGGATGCTTGCATTTGAGTTTGTTTCTTGCCCTGCTACTTTCCTCCTTGAAGCAAATTTAACTACAAAAGATAGCTACTCTAATTTCTAAATTAAGCATAGAATTGAAGGAAATAGCAGGGACTGGACACAGGATTCTGCAATAAGTCTGAAGCAGAACATTAGGCCAGTTCATGGCAGATAAAGACACATGCTGATGAGTCCTCCCCAGTGCTGCCTGGCTGTGTGTCTATTTGTTTAGTTATGGACCTCAGTTTGGTTGTCACAGCGGGTGCACTGAGAGCTCTCTGGTCCCTAAAGATATCACAGGGTGGATGTAAGCTGAAAACCCTGCTTGTAGGGTCAATAGAAAACTTGCTCAGTCAATGGAAAACTTGGGAATTGAGGCACAGAAGAAGGATCTTTCCTCCACGGCATTTATTAAAATGATCAAATCTCCACAGGAAACTTCAGGTTATCTTTTGTCTGTTCAAGTAAACAGGTGTATGTCATGAACTACTGCTAGCAATAGAGGCCCTTGCCATTTGTGAGAAGGAAAATAATGTTCTGAAAAGGCACTTTATGTGAGTTAAAATGTTCAGTTTTAAGAAGACTGGGACTATGAAGAGCTAAGGTCAAGTCTCATGTGCCTATCAAAGGATAATTTTGGATTTTAAAATTTTAATGATTTGTTATGGGGTGCTTCTGATCAGTGAGTCCTAATTTCTGCAAAAGTGAAGCTAGGGAAGGGAAAGGACACCTTATGCAACTGCAAAGACAATTCCACTGAGGTTTGGAAAGGACCTTATTTCTGTTATGTGAATTTGAGAATTCTTAGTGTAATTTTTTCCAGATAGGTCTTTTTGTGCACATCAATGCTTTTGTGTGCTCTGTGATTTCTGTTGTCTGTGGTCCAGGTCTTCTACACCAGAAAACAGGAAAACAGCACTGATTTAAGTAGTGGATTACAAAGGACCTTAAGGTTTTGCAATCTGGTGCTGCTAATCGTGCACATCACAGACACCTTCAAAAATGTGTTTTCTATTTAGTTGTGCATTTTCATAATTTTTTCACAAAAATGACAGTTTGCTGAAAGGCAGCAAACACTTTGCCTATTGCTGTATGCCTCTGCTTTGTGGTGTAGTGGTGGTTCTGAAGTTACCTATGTGAAATACTGCCCAGGAAAATGCTGGCTTTGTGCTGATCCCTCTGCCTGGGAACTTCTGCTGCTGCATGATTTACCATCCTCCTGGATAAGCCAGACACTGCTGCTTGGAAGACAGCCCCTTATCTTTCATCCATTCACTGGCCAGAATTATCTCTGCTGGTGTGAGTTTATGGTACAAATGGGGGTGTAATTGCATGGCACTGGCAGAGCACGTCTACCAGATCACTGCTGTCAGGAAAGGGTTTTACTTCTGGAGAATTTGCCTGCTGGCTATAGGATCCTCCACGCTCCAGTGCCCCTTGAATTGGCTCGAATGTCCTTGATCCCTTGGTAAGCTGATCCAGCACGTTGAATTGGGGAAAAAAACCCCTAAGCCTATTTGATTTTTTCTGAGAAAAGTGAAACTGTCTTCTGGTGAGTGTGAAATGTTTGCTTGACCCATCTTATAAAATGTCTCCCTGGTTTTCAGACGATCTGTTTACATGTGGCTCCTGCTGAACTTTTTTTTTTTTTTCCCCCTTCAGAAAAGAGGTTGTTGGTAGAGGTCTGCAGCTGTTCCAAATGCTTTCACGTTAGCATGAGCAGGCAGTGCAGCATCTCAGAAATCACCCCTGTATCTGAAACCAACTGAGCCAGAAGGAAGCATGCTAAGTGCACACAAATAGCGTGTTGTTTGGAAATTGTATGGTTGATAGAAATAAAATGGTCTTTTGTGTGCATCTCACCCTGACAAAGCTCATCACTTGCTTGTTTTCTGCTGTTTTAAGCAAATGGACTCAAAGTCAGACTTTTTAATATTATGCAATGAAGTAGTTAACATCAAACAAAGCAAAGACTAAGAAGTTCAACTATTTTTTTATATGCTTTACTTTTGCAGAGCTCTTTGCAATCTGTGGGATCAGGGTTATTAGGAAAAGTATGTGGTGGGAAGGCAGAGGACAAAAGGACAGCATATACTAATTTGTTAAATGTAACAATTGTGCTTGTAAAGAGCTCAGTGAGACCTTGTTCTCCACCAGTGGAATGGATCAGGACTACTTGTTATTCATCCTTTGATTTTCCATAATTTCCGTGTCAGCTGCCTGATGCAGTCTGTTGTTATGGGGTTCCAGGTGATGGTGTGACCCTTTCTGGCCCTCCTCAAACCCCTCAGTGCCTGTGGCTGATCCTTGTGCTGAGCTGAGCAGGACAGGGAGCAGATGGTGGAGGACATGCAGGGGTCAGTGCCAGTGACAGCCTCTTTTCTGAACACAGGATTGAAGTCCTGCCCTTCTGGAGGCTCCACGGAGAGAACACAGATCCCCAGCCCTCAGGCTTCATAGTGAAAATGAAGTATTGCAAATGTTATTTTCTAAAAGGTTACCTTGTTTTGCAAACACTGCTTGCACTCATCTCTTGTTTTGCCCTGGTTCTGATACATACTGGGCTCAAGGTAGAGTGTTAATCTTGATTTAAAGCTTGCACCCCTTGAGTCTCTACACTTAATGGATGTTTTTCTTGTAATGCACTATTTATGCTGATTTAGCTTTTTCATCTTAATGTACCATATCTGAGCCCTTAAATTAACAATAACTTCTGTCACTATTAGATGTCCTTTAGTTCACACCTGTACACTGGAAATTATTTGGAAGCCTAATTTCTGAGTTTCAGATTCTTGGCAGATACATCAGAGTCTCAGAATTTCTTTGCGCACTTTGCACACACAGTTTTGCATTTGCTAACTGAGTTCATGGAGCGAAGTATGTATTTTCTGTTTTAGAGATGACGAACTGTTTGGCTCACATGTGCTTCTAATATCTTTCTAAGGTGGGAAAAAAGGTGTGTGAATGAGCAACTTCTGTGGATGTTTACCATAGCCTGTGTAGTTATCAGCACACAGACCTTTAAATCAGATAACAACTAATTGCCCAGCATAGGTATTTTTCTAATCTATCAACCCCAAAGACACTTTTTAATGAACATAATAGCAAGATTTGAAGATGCTGGAGCAGCCTTGTCTCCTAGCTAGCAGCAGGTCACCAGTATTGCGGCTGCTGGGCTGCTGTATTCCAGGGACAGCAGAGCTTCCTTCCAATCTAATCTCTAAATGAGAAGGAAATTTTTATCCTCCTCAGTTAAAATATAAGTTAGTTTATATTCCTAAAAGCCATGAACTATATATAAATAGAAGAGCTGACATCAGCTGCCATGACTTCCTGGATACCCAAGCTTGCTCTTGAGTTGGCACAATGAGTTCTCATCCAAGAAGAAAAGAGTGAGTGGGACCTTGGTCTGTTTTGATGGGATTTTGCTGAAAACATGGGAGGGAACACAAGACTAAAGGAGTGTGATAGTATAGGGTTAAATGGATTTTTAGGCAGTAAGGCTTAAAGAACAGGATGTCAGCTCCACTGTAACCAGAATGTTACTTCATGCTATTGTTTTAACTAAATCAAGTAGAACTTCACCTAGGCAGTGGGAGGCTGGAGGGGGGATGAACGTGATTCTCAGCTGAACATGTAGGTTCTAAAAATAAAGCTAAATATTAGGTCAGGTAGGCCTGTACCTGGATAATCATCCATATGATAAATTGCATTATTGTTAATTGTAACGCTTATTTGGTAACCAGTTATGATCATCATCTTCAATAAGAATCAATTGTCACAGGTTTATGCTTGAGTAGAATCAATGGAAGAATAGGGATTTAATGATTAACATGCGCAGTTATGTAACGGGAATATATAAAAYCTTGTCTATTTTGTGACCASTTCGGAGTCTGATTTGGGTTTGTACCCCTGACTCCCGGAGCTCCCTAATAAAACACCTGCATATAATCAAACCTGTGATTATGTGTTTCTACGCTAACAAGTGGAAGGAAGCACAATAAACAAATGTAGGAAGAGTGGCAAAATATGGGAAAATGTCCCTCTAAGAAGAGAAGTCAGGTTCATGTTGTAGGAAGGCCGTCTCCTCCTTCAGCAGCAAAAAATTACATTATTTATTAAGGCTGTTTAATGCTTTGCATTAGAAGAATTTTTATTTTTTTTAACTAAGTTTCTTATTACTTTGACAGGCTTTGACTGCATGGGCTGAAATAGTGGGTGTTGTGAGTCTCCCAGGTTGACTAGTGTACATATTTCTGAAGTGGGTTGAGGGAGTGTCTAGAAGACTTTGCCCACGGCCACCTGAATGTTACATGCAGGTAACGCTGCAGGGGAAGAGGTATGAGTGGCTGGATACAGCTCTGCTTATCCAGGTTTCTGTTTTTCCATCCCAGCCTCTGTCTCTGCAGTCTTCCAGTGAGTGATGGTTAGCTTGGCTTGGGAAATAAAAATACCTTTGTGATGAGCAGAAAGAAGTGAAGCAGTGGCTGTGAAATGGTGTTAAAGGGGAAGATATAATTGGGGCAAGAATATGTTGACTGTGGCAGAAAAGGGCAAGGTCATGCAGAAAGGTCCAGCATATTCCTGTGGAGCCTGGGAAGGGACACTGGGGATGAGGAGCACCATGAAAAAGCTCAGTGTCAGTGTAACATACATAATTATGATGTCTGAGTGTGGTTTGAATAGTTGGCAGTAGATAATATCATGCACAGGGAGAAAATACTGATTGAGCAAAAACCTTTGCAGGGAAAGCACTGGTTTATAGCATCTTCTAATCAGATAGTTCTGGATAAAAACTTCAAAAATTGCCCACAATAGTCCCTTTTCGTTCTTCTTTTCATTTAGAGACAGAACTTATAAATATAAGTTTTTGTATTTGCTTTCTTTAAAAGTACAAATCAATGTTACTCTAAACATTACCATAAACATAATTCTATGAAAGAATTAATGGATGAAAAGGGCAAAATTAGAACCAAATGTTCTGAAAATATTAAAACAAAAAAAAATTGTAAACCAATAGTATTTTTCAGAACACCAGCTTTTACCCTGAAATCAAACTGAGAACCAATTCCAAAGCAACAGACTTGTCTTGACTAGATAAAAACATTTGTGTCCCAACGACATTGTGAATGCAACTCTAGTTCTGGTGTTCTCTACCTTTGCCATGATGGATTTTCACTCTTAATAATAGTTTTCTGCTGCATTACCTGAAAGGACACTCTGCACGTGGAGGTCAGGGGGCTGAAATTTTGGTTATGCTGAGATTGTGGGGCTTGGCTGCCTTCAGCTTTTCGCAGCAAAGGTCTGCTTATCTATTTTGTCTGTGAAAGACAGAAATAATACAGAACGGAGGTGGAAAACACTGCATGAGAGCCTCTGGTCCAGGGCAGATGGCAGGTGATAAAGACTTGGCCCTGATGCTTGGCTAATGAGCTCCTCCGAAAAGGGCAGAAGGGCCCTTGAGAATCCCACGGTGCACTTGCAGCTTGAGCTGAACAGGCAGGAGACTACTTTCAGAGATGTCTGAGGACTGTGTTGTTGCCAAAGTTGCTTTGCCATAATAATTGGTAGCAAAGCAGTTTCGACTGAGCAGAGGCCAACAGACGTATGCAGCCCAGCATTCAACTTGCATTTTAATGAAATGTTTTCCCAGGCTGCCAAACTATGCCCCTTCACTAATAACATATAAAGCAATAGTCCTGTGGCTTCTTTTATAAGCCTATGTTTATATTTGTTCTACTGAAAGGCCCTAGGTTTGACCCATTTAATTAGTGGTAAAGCCCAGAATAAAAGCTTGCAGGTCTGAAGGATACTTCATCTCTTCACAAGCAGCTACTAAATATCTGCTCTCAGAAACTTACCGTGGTTGGTTTTGGTTCAGGTAATACTTCAGTATGTGTATGCTTTCATCTGCTGGGCTGTGGTTCTAGAAAGCCCTGACCAGGCATGCAGCTGCTGAATCCCCAGATAAATGGGGGATGCATCAAATGTGATGCTTAACTGTGACGCACTCTTTACTTGTCTACAGTTTCATATCTCTTGGGCCAATGCTGTATAGCTGCTTGTGTAAAATATGCACAGAAACCACTGCACCTTGCTGATACATATTCACCCTTGTGTACAGCAGCTGCTTAACCTCATAGAGCAATACTAAATTTCAAATGAGCATGTGAAAGGAAGGAAAATAACAGAACTTCAGGAATGGTTCTAAGGCAGAATATGAAAAATTTGTATCAAATAGTTCACTCATTCTGTTCTTCTGGGAAGTAATTTTTGTTTAGAAAGGGATTCTGTTTGCTTTTTGTTCTTTCTGTTAAATGGAACATATCTAAGCTAAAGATGCAATAAATCCAAACCATAAACAATCAACTCACAATGTAGCTTTTCAAGCTAAGAGAGCATCTCTGAGGAAAATCTGTTGAAATTCATATTTACTCAATCCATCTGGCAGTACTGGCATGTCTTGTGGTGACTTTTATTGGACATTGTTGTGAAATGTTTACTTTATTGTTTTTCTCCTTCTTTCCACACATTGCCTCCCAACTCCCACTCCCACACCGTGACCTCACAACAAAGAGATTAATCAGTCTCTACCACAAGTGCTCTGGAACAAAAAGAAAGTATGTGTTTTGCTTTGTGAGGAGAGAAGGTTGGCAATGATCCTTGGCTCTGATTTTACAAGTGCAGATGAATGTAGTTGTTGTCCTGGAATTTTGTATGTACGAAGTTTAAAGAGCTACTTGTGTGAATAAAATTAAACACTTACCTTGGTTTACACAATTGAGGCTATGCTATCAGACATTTGCGTGTTTGTTTGCTTTCAACAATTAATTACAAATGATGGAAAACTGCTTTCAATGTGCCATTAGGAAAATGTCATTAGGATTGGTAATCTATAAAAGGCATTCAGGTCACGGATAATTTCCAGACTGAAACTAATTCTCCAGCATTTTAATGACTCTGCCCCCGGTGTGCATTGTGGCAGTTCCACTGATTCTATTGGGTTGTTCTTGTTTCCTTGTCTTGCTGCTGCTGCTTCTGAAAGAGACTTCCAGGGAGATCACAGGTGACAGCAACGTGGGTAGAGCTCCACTGACGTGCTCTTTAGGTCACTGAGGTAACAGGGCATGGCAAACATATTTAACTTCCAATAATGGAATAATAAGCATGAGGGCAAATTACTTGTACTCAGTAGCCTTGCATTTAACAGATACTCTATCATTCTGCTTTATTAAAGGTTTCTCTTCCAGGAGTGTCGGAGGAGACGTTGTCGGATAAAAAGCTCTTGTTCCACTGGATTACAACAGAGGAGAGAAAAATCACAACAGAGGAGAGAAAATGCAGACTGCTTCTTGATTGTGTATAATAAGAATTGAATGCTCTGGACTGTAAATCAGAGAAGATACCATCATAGCATGCAGTTCAGATGAGAGCCCAGCTACAGCAATTTCCTTGATGCCTGCATTTCTTCCTTATCAGCCTGTAACACAGTGGCATGAGCAGATGCACTGACACTGCAGAATAACATCACTTACATGTATGTCTTGCCAACAAGAAAAAAAGAGAATGTCCAGCTGCCCTGCTATCTTCACCCTGTTAAACACTCCTGTTACAGCAGGAAGCACTCTTCCTGTTTGGATTGTTTTATTTTTCATTAAAAAAAAGTCTCTAAGTAAGGAAACAAGACTCAGAAGTGACTAAGTTTTTCCTGCACTGGCTAGTGTTCATTTTAATGTAGGTGCTGCAGAGTTATATAATGTTGAACTGCAGGCTCCACTTCCCCATGCAATGAGCAGGAGATAGGTGTGCAGGGGGATTCTTTCTGTGTGCTCCCATTCTCACCTCAGCTAAATCATGTGGGCTTTAGCCAGTACAGGGACACTGTGAGGACAGTGAAACAACTGATGTGTGCTGTGCTCTGTGAACAAAATAGCAATCAAGTCATTAGAAAAGGAGAAAGGTTTAGGATATTTCAATACTGGCCTTGAAAGAGACATTTTCTGGCCAGATGTATAGTGTGGTAGATGTCAAATAACTTGAAGGATGGGCATATCCCAAAATTTGTCATCTCTTCCCCAAATACAATGTTTGATTTAATGAGGAATTATCTCTCCCTGAAGACTTTGGTTAGCCAAATTACTTCTTTTATGATTAATGGTATGATGCCCTTCCTGGACAGCCAGCCCCAAATGCCTTTTCTGACTTGCCTGCCAGATGCAGAGTGTCTGTCCCTGCGGGGTGTCATCTTTTTGTGGACCTCTATCACTGTCTTCCTCATTAGTTTCTTTTTCAGACTCAGGACTCTGAAACAATAAAATCCCAAACTTTTGCTTAGTGAGAAAGAATCCACACTTTTAAGCATCTTTGTGCCCCTCCTCTGAACCCTTCCCAATTCTATTATGTGCTGCTGAAGATGAGAGTTATGGAAATGCACACATTATTCAATTTATGGATAAGCCCTGGATAATGGTCTTGATTTTGGTCTCTGTTCCTTTTCCAAGAATTCTTATTATCCAGTTTGTTATTTTGACTTCTGCTGAGCACTAAATTGTATTTATGTAACTATTTATCATAATCTCAAAATTTTACTTGAGTGGTAACGGTTAGCTTGGAAAACATCAGCTTACATTGGAAATGAGGACATTTTGTTTTTCTCCCTTAAGACTGACTTTATTATTATCCTGAATTTCTGCTGTGTTATTATCTAGAGTCATTCAGTTTCATGAGGTTCTCTTGAAATTGTTGAAGAGTGCCCTTTTCAACTCCCCTGAAAAATAAACATCAGCAATATGACCACATTGGTGTTTCCATATCGTTCTAAATTTGTTCTGTGCCACAAATCCCAGAGCAGAACCTTGGAGAATGCGTCCTGTCACCTGTCTAGAAATCCTTGGTGGATGACCTTGCTGATAGTGTTGGAAATGCAGAGAGATTATCTGACAACCCTACACAGACCTCCACACAATTGCATACTTGTCCAGACAACTCAGAGAAGTTTGTAGATAGAGGACAGAGTGTCTTTGTGAAACAGTGATGATGTTTTCCAAATCATCTCCTCTCTTCCCATGTTTGGTTAATATACACCCACCCTCCTTGATTCCAGTTATTTTCATGCTGCACAAAACAGGAAGGCATCCTTATGGCTGGGAGGTCAAGGAAATGCTGAGCTGGAAGGGTCAGTTTTGGTTACGGGCTGTGAGACCTCCTCCTTCTTGAAGGGTATCCTGCTGCTTTTCTCCTGTTCCTCAGGTTTGTATTGGTCTAACCAGTGAAGTCCTACCTGCATACTTTATCCCAGGGTCATTAAGGAGACTGAAAGAACATGGATGCCCTAAGACACAAGTGAGGGGACAGTCCCTCCAGAGAGACAGCTCTTACAGCTCAGCTTGCAGTCAGCTCTCCTGAAGCTGCCTGCACACCTTAAGAGCTCTTGCAATAATCCCTTCTCCTACTGAGCCTGTAGTCTTCTGCAAGTTTTCAGCTGGTGTTTATTAAAGTTTGTTTGCTTTGCTTGCTTTTTAAGAAGCTTTTAGTTTTCTTCCTCAGGAAAAAGAATACTTCATCCTGGCTTTGCCTTTGATACACTTGTATTTTGAAGTTTCTGTTTCACTCTGCCTTCCTTAGATTATTTTTCCTAATTTGCTCTAAAACCTTAAATGCCACTGAGATTTGGCTAATATAGGTTGTTTCTCCTAGTTCACTTGGTCTCCCTCTTCTTCAAATATGGATGTTTCTTTCCTGTTATCCGTTCATATCCAGTGCCTTCACTGACTCAAGAGGTTTGTAGAAAATATTTGCTATCAAAGTCATGAATTCATAGAGGAGAGCCTTCAAAAGTTTTGAGATTCAGTTTTCCTCAGTCAATTGTTTCCTTCAATCAAGAATGCACAAAATCTTTCAGTTGTGCTTCCACTTTATTTGAGGTAATTTGAATTTTCGTACCCTTAGTACCATCTTCTCTTTGCTGCCTGTATTAGTGTCTTCCTTAATCAATATTTTATTTCTGATTTCTATTTGTTTTAGATCCTATCTATTCATCTTTTTAGTATTAGAACTTCTCTGTCTTACATAGCTGAATGTAGCCAGTTTTTTAATTGCTGTTAAAATGTTGCACTCATCAAAACCCTCAAAACTTCACCCATTGTTTCCATGCATATTTACTTCTAAAACATTGTTTCCGCTTCAGTCTTTTCCCTTTCTTGACAGCTTCTTTGATTAACTATGAAGTTATTGATACATAAATGTCCTAGGGTGACTATGATGCTTGTATCCCCAGTTGTGTGTTCAGTGTGTGCTGTGTGTTCTTTACCTTTAAGACTGGTTCTGAGAGTGAAGCAGGGAAGGAAGAAGCGTGTAGTTTGTTTTGGAAAACAGTGTTCACTCCTCTGCATCTTCTCTTCTGCCTCGGGATTCTGTGTGTTTGTCACATGCACGGACAGTGGCCAGGGAGAGGGATTTTTTTCCTTTTAATTAGTGTAGCTAGCTGAGGCAAAGAAGCTTCCTGGACTAGTGTTTTCCTTTTTCTCAGTACTGTTTAAATCTGATATGGACTGAAAAAACCCAGAGGAGCACCAGGATCTTGCACCCACGGCCCACCAGGCCTGGACCTCGGCATTTTCCAGCATTGAAGGGACTGGGACTGATAAGAGACTGAGGGAGCTGAGCTCACTCCTGGCAAGGACTTCTCTCAGTTTTGCCATCTCTCTTCTGACCAGCAAGAGGTTTTATTGTTTCATATTATTCATTCCTTATGCTTGTGGGCAGTTTGTTTGTTAAATAAATATTCTTTCCCACTTTTCTCTGAGGAAGTTCTTTTCCTAGGCCAGCTGGGGGGAAGGGGCTGTTTGGGTTTGCTCTCCAGAGGAACCCCATTCGGAGGCTTCCTCCCAAATTTGCCCAAACCAGGACAATACATTTTTTATTGGTGTCCAGTGTGGGCCTCAAGAGTGTGAAAAAAACTTGTATTGATTATTGATTGCATTTTGGTTGTACTTTGTGTGGGGATAAAGTAGTCAGTAGACATGTTGCTCCTTAAATTCCTAATGTCTCTTAATAGAGATATTAGAGGAATAGAGTCCTTGCTGTATTTCTGTTCCCTAGGTTTCTTTGAGGTTTTAATACCTTTCTGGTCCCTAGGCTTGTTTTCTTATCCGGAATTAGCTCCAGTGTTGTCCCTAACAAATAGCTTTTACACTAGAGGTGCACGAATTAGGATTGCTATTTTGTTGGGCTCAGTGATCATGATTTATAGAAAGTTTATGAAGGTACTGGAGTTTGTGCCAGGTATGTTTGGTTTATGGTTTCTTCATCCTACTCTGCGTCCTAGTTCCAGCAGCATGTTGTGGGGATTTATGAACAATTGCACACACTTTGTTAGAGGAGGAATAGGGGATGAAGCTTTTCAGTCTTTCCTGTCCCTCTTATCTTTTGAATCGGTTGCATCACTTTTGGGGAATGTTCAGTGTCCCCTGAATGTTCAGTGTCCCCACCTTCCTGGTATTTCATCTGATGAGCTTCCTCTGTATCGTTTGCAGCTTGTCTAAAGTGAGGTTTGAGATTTCCAGAGGGCCTCATGAGACCACTGACCCAGAAGTAGACCCAGAAGTAGACCCAGGTGTGGAAAATCCTGAGTGGTGTGGAGAATGGGAGGGTATGGGCTAAACCCTGAAGGAATTTTCTGACCCTATAGCCTGGGACTTCCCATGTGAACACATTCAGACTGTGGCTGAGGTGGGGAAATATTTGAAAGAGAAGTGGTCAAAGCTCTGCCTCTACACTGATTCATGGATGGTAGCCAATGCTCTATGGGGATGGTTGAAGAAGTGGAAAAAGTCTAATTGGCAGCGTAGAGGAAAACCAATTTGGGCTGCTGAAGAGTGGAAAGGCATTGCCACTAGGGTAGAGAAGATACCTGTAAAAATCCGCCATGTAGATACTCACGCCCCCGAAGATACTGGAGCCTCACTAGGGAATGATGAGGCAGGCTACCCCTTGCAGTCTCTGGGAACGGGTCCTGGGAAGCGTGGCACAAGATCAGGAACCACTATTGACTCCTTTTCCCTGAAGGACCTTCGAGGCCTAAGAAAGGATTGCACTCGATGATTGGATGAATTTATAATTAGTTGGTTATTCCGTCTTTGGGATGCTGCAGGCGAGGCTACAATTCTGGACAGCACTGGAGTGAGGCATTTGGGATCCCTGTCACATGATCCGGTTATCGACCAGTGGATGATGATGCAGGTGAAGGACCCTCAATTCCTCCCAACGACACCCAATCAGAAGCCAAACCAACCGACACCCAATCAGAAGCCGACCAAATTAACACAACATCAGAAGCCCAACCAAGTGGCACAACAGCAGGAGCGCAACCAACTATAACAGGATTAGGAGCCCAACAAACTGGCCCAAGACCAGGAGCCCAACCAGCTGGCACAAGGTCAAGCCAGCTTGCTGAACTCAAAGCTGTTCAATTGGCCCTGAAAGACGGCTTTCTCCAAATCTCGGTGGTACAGGCCAGAGGTTCTGGCACCAAATGCAGATGTTCCCCAGATAGAGAGGGAGGGGGCATCTTGTGAGGTAAGCTGTGGTCCTTCCTGTGTGACTGTGGAGAAGACATGAGGAGATGGGACAGAAAGTCTACTGATGATCTGGCACAATGGCTGTGTGAATTGTTGGATGGCAAGACTCAGAGAGGAAGTTCCACTAAGAAGGAAGTAGCTCCAGTTACCCAGGCACAGACAGATAATCAGGCTTAGAGGGGCCCAGCCTCTAGCCAGGTAGAGGCTAGGGAAAACCGTGTTTTTTGGACTGTGCGGATTCGTTTGCCTTGCACATTATAACACAAAAATATGAGGCCTTGGTTGACACTGGTGTGCAGTGCACAGTACTCCCATCAAACCATGTGGGGGAAGAATCTGTTTCTATTGCAGCTGTGACAGGGGCATCACAGGATTTTACTTTGGTGGAAACTGATGTTAGTCTGACTGGAAATGAGTGGAAGAGGCACCCTACTGTGACTGGCCCAGAGGCCCCATGCATTCTGGGCATAGACTACCTCCGAAATGGGTATTTCAAAGACCTGAAGGGACTCAGATGGGCTGTAGTGACAGAGGGTGTTAAGCAATTGAACACCTTGCCTGGACTCTCAGAGAACCCATCTGCTGTAGGACTTCTGAAGGGGGAAGAGCAACAAGTGCCAATTGCCACTTCAACAGTGCATCGCTGACAGTGCAGAACAACTCAGGATGCTGTGATCCCCATCCACAAGATGATCCATGAGCTGGAGAGCCAAGGGTGGTCAGCAAAACCCACTCACCCTTCAACAGCCCCATCTGGCCTGTGTGTAAATCTGAAGGAGAATGGAGACTGACTGTGGACTACCATGCCTTAAATGAAGGGACGCCACCCCTGAGCGCTGCTGTGCCAGACATGTTGGAGCTCCAGTACAAGCTGGAGTCCAAGGCAGCGAAGTGGTACACCACTATTGACATTGCCAATGCATTTTTCTCCATTCCTTTGGCAGCAGAAGGCAGGTCTCTGTTTGCCTTTACATGGAGGGGTTTGCAATACACCTGGAACTGACTGCCCCAGGGGTGGAAGCACAGTCCTACCATCTGCCATGGACTGATTCAGACTGCATTGGAAAAGGGTGAGGCTCCAGAACATCTACAGTGTATTGATGACATCATTGTGTGGGGCAACATTGCAGCTGAAGCATTTGAGAAAGGAGAGAAGATCATCCAGATGCTCCCAAAAGCTGGTTTTGCTATCAAGAAGAGCAAAGTTAAGGGACCTGCTCGAGAGATCCAGTTCCTGGGAATTGTGGGAAGATGGACGGCATCAGATTCCCACTGATGTCATCAACAACATCATAGCAATGTTTCCACCAACCAACAAGAAGGAAACACAAGCTTTCCTAGGTGCCATTGGCTTTTGAAGAATGCACATTCCTGAGTACACCCAGATTGCGAGCCCTCTCTACCTCGTTACCCACAAAAAACCCACTTTCCACTGGGGCCCCGAACAGCAGCAAGCCTTTGCCCAGATCAAGCAGGAGATCGCTCATGCAGTGGTCCTTGGCCCAGTCAGGACAGGACCAGATGTGAAGAATGTGCTCTACTCTGTAGCCGGGATCCATGGTCTGTCCTGGAGCCTTTGGCAGAAGGTGCCTGGGGAGACTCGAGGCCGGCCACTGGGATTCTGRAGTTGAAGCTACAGAGGGTCTGAAGCCAACTACACTCCAACAGAGAAGGAAATTTTAGCAGCCTATGAAGGACTCCAAGCTGCCTCAGAGGTAACAGGCACTGAAACACAACTCCTCCTGGCACCCCGACTACCAGTGCTGGTGTGGATGTTCAAAGCAGAGGTTGCGTCTACCCACCATGCCACCAATGCTACATGGAGTAAGTGGATTGCTCCTGCCTCAAGTACAGACAAACCCATTTGTGGGGTTGTCTTTGCTCAGGGACCAGGTTGTACATGGTGGATAATGCAGAAAGATGGAACAACAGATGTGTACCTCAGGGAGATCTGATTGCTGGGTGAGAACCATGTGTAAATATCACTTATTGTTGAATGTCACTGCCATTGTTTGTATATAGCTGTATATTGTTTTTATAGAGATATATGCACGTATAATGTATGCGTTTGCAGAGTTAGAATTCAATTAGTTTTGAGAGGTTGACAATATGGTGATAAGGGGTGGGATGTCCTAGGGTGACTATGATGCTTGTATCCCCAATCATCTGTTCAGTGTGTGCTCTGTGTTCTGTACCTTTAAGACTGGTTCTGAGAGTGAAGCAGGGAAGGAAGAAGCGTGCAGTTTGTTTTGAAAACAGTGTTCACTCCTCTGCATCTTCTCTTCTGCCTCGGGACTCTGTGTGCTCATCGGATGCACGGACAGCGGCCAGGGAGAGGGATTTTTTTTCCTTTTAATTAGTGTAGCTAGCTGAAGCAAAAAACTTCCTGGACTGTTCTTGTTTTCCCTTTTCTTGGGACTGTTTAAATCTACTCTGGACTGAAAAAAACCCAGAGGAGCACCAGGATCTTGCACCCACGGCCCACCAGGCCTGGACCTTGGCATTTTCCAGCATTGAAGGGACTGGGACTGATAAGAGACTGAGGGAGCTGAGCTCACTCCTGACAAGGACTTCTCTCAGTTTTGCCATCTCTCTTCGGAGTGGCGAGAGGTTTTATTGTTTCATATTATTCATTCCTTATGCTTGTGGGCAGTTTGTTTGTTAAATTAATATTCTTTCCCACTTTTCTCTGAGGAAGTTCTTTTCCTAGGCCAGCTGGGGAGGAGGGGCTGTTTGGGTTTACTCTCCAGAGGAACCCCATTCGGAGGTTTCCTCCCAAATTTGCCCTAAACCAGGACAATAACTCATTCCTTTGTACATGTGAGTGCATGTTTGGATGTGTATTGATTCCTGCCAGTAAACTGTTTTATTATGCATTAGCTTGGTCCAGTAATAATTTCTCAGAGTTCAGTATTTGTTCATGTTTCATGCTAATTTATAGAAGTTCAGCCTTGAGTAATGTACTTAGTCAGCCTTTGGAGTATGTAAATATTTCCCTTCACTGTAACTCTTGAGTTGCTCTGGGGGATGGTGAAATTGCTTGGAAAACACATGGTTTTTCACTCAGTCTAAAGGAATTAAGCTTTACCTAGTTCCTATATGATGTGAACTAAAATTTATTCTGGTTTTTTTTTCTATTTGAGTATGATCATGCTTGCAGGAAAGTCTCTGTGGTCTTGATTTAAAGAACTGCAGAATCACAGAAAAGTTAGGGGTGGAAGGGACCTTGGGAGATCATCTTGTACAATCCCTGTGCCAAGGCAGGGTCACCTACGACCAGTGACACAGGAACACATCCAGGTGAGTGACGAGTGTCTCCAGGAAGGGAGGCTCCACAACCTCCCTGGGCACCTGCTCCAGTACCACCATCAATGTAAAAGTTCTTCCTTGTGTTTTAATTTATGGATATTGCTTCTTGTCCTGTTTCTGGACACCACCAAAAAAAAACATCCGGCACCATACCCTTATCCCCTTTGTATCCGCCTTTGAAATATTTATGTGCATTAATGAGACCCCCTCTCACTCTTCTTGAGAGTAAAAAGACCCACCTCCCTCGGTGTCTTCTCACAAGAGAGATGCTCCAGACCCCTCATCACCTTTGTGACTGTTCTCTGAACCCTCTCCTATATATCCTTGTCTTTCTTGAACTGTGGAGATCAGAACTGGGCAGAACACTCTGCATGTGGTCTCATCACGGCTGATAAAAGTGGAAGGACCAGCTCCCTTGACCTGCTAGCCACACTCTTCCTGATGTAACCCAGGATCCCACTGGGCCTCGAGGTCCCAAGGACACACTGCCAGCTCATTGTCAACTTGTCACTCATCTTGGGAAGTCACCCCAAACTTCCAGGTCTTTCTCTGCAGTGCTGCTTTTACGTGGGGCAGCCCCAGCCTGTGCTGGTACTTGGGGCTATTTCTCCCCAGGTGCAAGACCCTGCACTTGCCCTTATTGAACCTCATTAGGGTTTTCTCTGTCCCAAGCCTGTCTCCAGCCTACCAAGGTCCAGCTGAAAGACAGCAGAGCCTTCAAGTGTATCAGCCACTCCCCCAGTTTCATATCAACAAACCTGCTGAGGGCATCCGAGGGCATCCCTTCATCCAGGTCACTGATAAACAGGTTGAATAAGGCTGGACCCAGTATTCCTCCCTGAGGAACACTACTGACTGCAGGTCTCCAACTGGATTTTACTGCCCTGATCCTGACCCTCTGAGCTCTGTTGTTCAGCCAGCCCTTGATCCACCTCACTGTCCATTCCTTTAACCCACATATCCTTAGCTTACCTCCTGTTGTAGGTGACAGTGTCAAAAACTTTGCTGAAGTCAAGGTAGACAACATCCACTGCTCTCCATCATAGACCCATCCTGCCATGGCATCACAGAAGGCTGTCACATTTGCCACAGAAAGAGTTTGCTGCTGCTGCTGCTGCAAACATCTCATCCCTGAAGCTGCCTGGGGTTTCTGCTGTGTGTAACAAACAGAGAGGACATCAACTTGCTACAGGAAAGCTCCTTCTGTAGCTTGTATAGGACTCAGTCAGGCCCAGGAACTCAGCTGCTGCATTCCGGGGATGTAGAGGGTCATGCAAAGCTTTAATTTTGCACAGAACTTCTTTTCTGCAGTGCTAGGAGCCAGGGAAGGTCACAACCTGCCCTTACAGTGGTACGCAAGCAAAGGACTACTTTTGGTGCCTGTGGCAAAAAGGCTTCATCACAGCCCTGTGAAGGCATCATTGTGTGGTGGTCTCTGAGATAAAGGCTGCCAAAGCCTCAGATAAGATTGTTACATTTCCTCTTATTCAAGGTATATTCTTGTTCCTTTCATCCACGGACTAGAAGACTGACTTAACTAAGTGTAGTGTTTTTTTTCAGAAATAAAGTAAATTGGGATTTATGCTGACATAGGATGGGAGAGGGGGAGCAGGGGAACAGTGTTATGCACCTCCCCTGGCTGCATAACCTCCACCTGTCTCTGGTAGTATTTGGATCCTTCACCTGCAAGGATAAAGCCCTGTTTGACATTGGAAACATCCAGGCTTCTCCCCCTAGGACAACATTTGCAAAGATTCTCAGGAACTGTGTGCCCTTTCCACCTAGCTTTTCCAACATTTTCAAGGTTTTTTTAAAAATAATTTGCTTGTTCTCATTTTGTTCTAAATCATGCTGTGTATAGAATTGCTAGAATCTAGGAATTTCAGCAAAATAACTGTTTTCTCTGTGTGTATATGTATGTACAAGTAAACTTCTAGTCCTGACATTCTAGAAAGTGTTTTTACAGCATACTGGTCTAGATAGGATCATTATGAGCACTGCATAAAATATGCATCCTTCCAAATCCAGCACGTATATTGCCCTTACTCCTGTTATAACAATGAGTCATTGTGACAGTCCAAGAGTTTGGGTGTAGTGGTGCATTTTGGGTTTTACCAGTTTTCTGTATGCATCCGTTCTTTGTTTTATATTATTTTATATCAGTTACAATGGTTTTTTCCATGTACCCCTATGTTAAACCCTTTTTTGGTTTCTCCTGAGTGATTGTCAGGTGTCAGCCACAATTATGGGTCCTGTCCATCGCCTTACTGCCTCGCCCTGATGTCTAGAAGGTTCTAGTGAGGACGTCGAGTTGGCAGGATCCCTGGTTCCACCCCCTTGATTTATTGATTGGTTCTATTGACTGTCTTTTATGTTCTGGGTCACTCCCTTCACCTTCTGGATTGGTTCCAAGCTGTCCCCTTCCCATTTCTCCACCCCCATACTTAAGGTGCTGTTCAGAGAGGAAACCTGCTTTTGCGGGTTATCTCTCTGGGTGTAAAGAACTCCTGCATGGACTAATAAACTCCAGCTGAATTTCTAACAAGAGTCCTCCCTTATTCCTCGCTACTGTCCATGCTTCTGCCAAAGGAAGAACCCACAGGATTGGGAACATATCCCAGACCTTCACTGCGGGCTCGGTGCCACAGCTAGCCTGGAAATGGGACGCGGGTCCCGAGAGAAACACCGGACCACCGCATTTGGGTTAATTGCTCTCCACTGCTAGCTTGGAAAAAAGGACTGTTGGTTCTCCACCAGATGTGCAAATCAACCCCAAGACGTGGAACAAGGTATTGGTTTGACATCGTTTGCCTCAGATTAATTTAAGGTAGAAAGCAAAAATACTTGATGGAAGCAATACCATAACTGGCACAATGTTTAGGGTCAAGCATAAAAAATACCAAGTAGAGAGCAGAACACATTGAAAAATATCTGACAGCTGGTATTAGTTGAATAGATTCAGGCAACTACACAAAATTAAGCCAGTCTGAGAAAAACTGCTTCGGTGGGGATGTTAAATTCTACTCAAGGGTGATCTGACCGAATGACACACTAATTATTTTTGAACAAGAGAGTCTAATTCCTTCTACTGCTTTTGCCTAATAGTGGGAGATCTATATGCTGTCATAGTACCAAGCTTATAAGCAGGACTCACTCTCCTCTGTCCACGCCTTACAGATTACAAACAGACCCCCGAAGTTAAAGTTCATAGCCATCCCTGCTAAAGAAATGACAGCCTCATTCCACAGTATTTCTAAGATAATTCATGCTTTACTAATAATTCCCAGCTCCTCCTTGGGTCACTGGCTCTGTTATCCATAATCCATTCCCCAGGCAATGCCACTGGTCTCAGTTATTAGTACTTAGATAGTAGTACACCAATGCATTTTCTATCTGTAACAGTGCACTGACACAAAGACTATGTAAAAAAGAGATATTAAGAAATACCTAGGTTGCAAGATTAAATATTTACAATGTAAGGTACACCAAACTGAGCAGTGTTTAGAGCAGCCTTATGTAGTGTATGCAGTATAAAATGATTGTCTTTAATTACAAGACAACACATCCTGCTTTTGGCCCGGACACTCATTCTTCCCTAATAGGGAGAGCCCAGCTGCTCTGAATCCTTACTGAAGATGAAGACCAGATGAGGCTCCTTTTTCTAGGATCAGCGTCATTTACATTGCTTTAGGGGATGTCTAACCGGCCAGACATGTCCTGGTCAGGTGCCCTGTCTTTCATCTGATGGCACCTCTCCAACTGGCTGGTTCCAAACCTTCCTTTTTTTGTGTGAGGATCAGCAAGGTGGTCCACTGGTAACTCCCACCTCTGCCTGATTCCTAAGAGCCCAGTTCCCCAGCCAGAGCAGGCAGTGCCCTGTCCCAGTCTGGCTGAGGGCAGCAGCTGGAGCTCTCAGCAGCCACAGCATATCAGCAAGCCTCTGGTGTGGAAGCTGCTCCAGTCGGGACAGATTTTTATGTGAACTGCAAAAGCATTCTAAGTAACCAAGGTTCATCCTCTCTTCTCTGTCTCTGTCCCGTAATTGTCTGCAATCCTAGGTGTCTTCTAAGACTGATTCACCAAGATCTAGTGATTTCTTTTACCCTCTTCTCAAACAAAAATAACTGGTTTTACGAAAAATTCGAGAAAGATTGTAGCAGATATCCAGTATTGAGGACTTAAGTTGGAACAGTCAGTCTGGGAAAGCTGAAATGGGGAGCATAAGCATGTATTTTTCCCAGAGGAGGGTTAGTAAGGTAATTAAGCACATGGTGGTCTAGTAGTCATTTATGATGTCTTCTAAGGAGAGGCACAGCAGCTGATACTGGGATTTTGGGACTGCTATATAAACAGTGGTCATGCATTCTTTCCATTCACATAAGGATTTTTCTAACACCTCATTAATTAATTAAAACAAGAGAGCAAATCTTGAATAAAATAATGGCAACGATCCCAGAATAATTAACCACAGGTGGCAAAGTCTGTTTAGTTAAAAACACACACACAAAACAGGGTACCATTTATTGTGACTGTTGCTGTTGTCTCCTAATGTGCATGTTGTCTTATTAATTATTTTGGGGCATAATGAGTGGTCATGTCTTCTTGCTATGATTAGTATTTATTTTCAGCAGCTGTTAAAAGTTGTTGTTTTTGTGATACTGAATAAATCATTTTAGGTACAGGAAACATTAACAGTGAACCATCTGTTTTGGGATACATTAAGATCTCATTCAAAAATGACAATTGAATATTCACATTTGCATTTTGAACTTTTAAAAGGAGAATTTATTTTTTTAAACCATGGTTGGTTGTGTTAATGTTTTATGTTTTCTCCCCTTACAGAATCAATAGTTTTTCTCTGCAAATGAAAAGGATTCTGTCACTTTGAAGTTATTCAAACTTTCAAGCTTCCCTAAATCATGTGCATTCCTCTGATCCCTGGAATGTGCAGTAATACACTTAAAAGGATTATGATGGGCAGGTGCAAAAGCTTTTTTGAGGTATCCTCATAATCCTAATAATTTAAAAAAATATGATAAAGCAGCTATAAAAATGCAATGCATACTTTAACAGGCCAGATGTTCCTCTTTATTAGGGTGCGGGATAACCCTAAGGATTTCCTTCTCATCCAGGCTTGTTCCCCAATGGATGAAGCTAGTGGGTGTCTCTCCATTGCTGCAGATGTGGCATCAGGATCCAAAGCTTCTGAAAGGCATTCTGTGCAGATTTTAGAGCTGGGAGATATTTATGCAGCATGCATGTCATGTGCACAGCATGTCCAAGTGTACTGGCACCATGTAAAGTGGTGCCTGGAGGGGTTTAAGGACTCCAGGACGTGCATTCCCTGTAATCCTGGAGGAAGCAAGTGGGAAGGGTCTCACAGAGATGGAGGCACAACAAGCAAGGCCAGGTGAAGGTAAAGCTTTTGGCCATGCAGATTATCTGAACTGTCCCTTTGTGGCCAGTATACAAAGACAATTCAGTAAGTTAATTAGTTCCTCTTAGGATACATAGACTGAACAGGCCTTTGGAGATTCACATCTCTTTTCACTGAGTGCAGAGGAAACCTTGGAAAGCCTGTCAAAATTGGACAACTACGTTTTAGGTGACTGTAGGCAGAATGAATGTCACCCAACATAGAGTAGCTCCACACCTCTTGCCTGTGCAGGCTGATTACCTTGTCTGGTTTGGTTCAGCTTGCTCTTTTTACATGCTTTTGAAAAACAAACACACACTGATTTGAGCAGGCAGAGTAACTGCTTTCCTGTTCTTCCTGTGAAGAAGACAAGTAGCTTCCATGTACAGTGCTCTCTATATACTACTTTTCCATATTGCATCCTAGTGTGTCTCTCATAATACACAGGAAATAAGAACTGAAATACAATTTTTTTTCTATTTGCAGTAATTTTGATAGATATGCTATTTGGTGCTCCACAGCTGTGATTATCCATCTCTTCAGTATTTACATCACAGCAAAGAGCAAAAGGCATCTCCATTTGTCTGATGATAGAGGGCTGTACCAAATTTTCTTCTTTATGCTTTTGCTCAATAAGATATATAGCTTTCAAATAAATTGATTTCATAAACAATTTTGGATTAGGGAGCTTTCATCTGTTTCTTCTTTCAAGAAATCAGAATGATGGCTTGTATTTCTACTGACTACCAGGATACTATGTGGTTTATGATTTGTGAGGAACACCACATCTTGTGAAAGCAGACTAACTGTACATGCTCACTTAGTCCCTATAATATTTAATCTCTTATGGGAAGAAAAAGCCATGGCGCTTTGTGGTAGATTTTGTTATAATTTAATCTGAAAAAAAATGGAAGCAGTCTTCTTTGTACAAAAGCTCTCACTCCATAACTACAAATACTTTTTAATGGTTGCTCCCTATCAGGCTTTATCTGCCTGGTAGTTTTGATTAAAGTTTCTGTGTATAGACTGCGCGTGAAGTGAGTATCAAGTTTTCTTAGTAAAAAATAACAGGGGACCCTGTTGCTGAGCCTGGCCTTCTGTGTATCTACTGCCCTGGGTGCATGAGGGTGATGTCACTGGCTTTATCCTCTAATGTTCATCCCCAAAATCTCCTCCAGGGAATGGACTTGCTTTCTTAAACCAGCTAAGAGCAAATCTAAGACTCTTAAAAATGGTGCCTGGTGGCATGTCCTCCAACACATAGATTACTCCAAGAACTGAAGACAGAGGCTTACCTTCGTTGGCATCTGGGGAATCTCTTGTGCCTCAATACCAGTCATGCTTTACAACTGTGCATTTTACATTTATCATTACTAATGCTTTATGGTGAAACTACCAACAAACATGGTTACAGGTGGCTGGCAAGCAATGAAGCAAACCTGGGTAGTTCTCTCAAGTAACAGGCCTTATTTCTCTGAAGAAAATGGGACAATGAATTAGGGCCTAGCAGATTATATCCTGCAAAACAATAGCCAGTTCAGAGGAGAGAACTAAAACTGTAGCAATTATTTTCCTTTGAAATGCAAATAAACTCTCTGTTAAAGCAGAATATTTTCAAACATAGAAGATTAAATAATTTCCTGCTGGGCAATTTAATTGCAAAATAATATTAAATCACAATGATTTAGTGTGAATAAAGATGCTGGTGTCAAACTTCCATGAATAAATATTAGGGGAAAAAAAGTTATTTATGCTTTCCTCGCAACATCTCCTGAAAAATGTAGTTTTGGAATTTAAGAACCCGTACTCTTCTGGTCAGAGAGATTGTGGTTTTAGTGAATGAAAAATATAGGACTTAGAAGGTCTGTAGCTAACATAGTTTATCAAATAGATGCTGGAAATTACATAGCTGCAAGCTTAAAACATCAAAGATTTACCTAAATAGAGTCACAGAATCACAGAATATTCTGCATTGAAAGAGACCCACCAGGACCATCTAAGTCCAACTCTCAAGTGAATAGCCCATACAGGGATTGAACCCACAACTCTGGCATTATTTGCACCAGGCTTTAATCAACTGAGCTACAAATAAAGACAATTTTTTGGCCACTAAATGCAGACATGAAGAAAACTGCATCATAGCACGGTGATCTAATCAGTTCAGAAAACCTTAGCCTGGAAATCAGTGTACCCAAATGTGCTGACTTTATAAACAAACTTAGCAGCCTTATGGTTACAGATTGGTCAACACTCCATTCAGAAGTATTTCTACAAAAACCTACTACGTTTCTAAGATTTGCACATGCAAGTAAAAAATGGAAAGTGGCTGTTAAAAAATGTCTTAGTATGAGAGCACGTATCAGAGAAACCTGATATTTCTTTTCATGTCTCTTCAGTCTTTGCTTGTCTTATTTTTCTTCCACTGTTGTATTTTAAATACCAGGTTTTCCACGAGATTTGTTTTAAGAAAAAGGATAGCTTTCTAATGTTGTTGTTTCTTTATTGAATTCAATTGTTCTACCTGAACTTTAAGTGGAAAAGGCCTTTGTTTTTGAAATGAGAGTTAATTACATGTAATTTTGTCTGTCATGGACTTATAATTTATAGTCTTGAGGAAAAAAAGTCAAACAAAATGAAGATACGTATAATCATTACCCCCCACAGCTGAACGTTATTTTGGAAAAAATAAAAAAAGAAGCAAATGTTTTCCAGCTATAACAAGTTGAAGTTGCCAAAGCTTGAAAAATTTTCTTTTTGTCAATTTTTTGTTTGTTTCCTTTCTTTTCTTTTTTTTTTTTTTTTTTTAAAAAAATTAAAGAGCTCACCTTTAAGTGGTGTCTCTTCAGTGGCTCCCATTGCTTTTAGAAGTGGTCTCCAGCTGTGTCAGCTGCACCTATACCACTGTGCCTGAATTCCTAGTATGGTACCACCAGTAAGGGTACCTGGAAAACACATCCTGCAAAGGCTGGCCAGGGTACCCAAGATCTTCAGAATCTCTTAAATTATTGATTTATCAAATTCAGATTCACACAAGTGTTTCTGTCAATTAGCAGCCCTGAAAGGGATCTTCCTGTATTTAGAGGTTCCAGGTTAGGCCAAAGCAGGAGAGATCACTCTGTAATTCTCTGTGTTTTAAGCATCTGTCACTAATATTGCTCCAAAGAGGGTATTAAAAAAGGTGAACTGCTATTTTGACCTAATGCTCATGCCAGCATTTGGTGCATTTTTTTTCCCACAAAGGGGTTACTTATTTCTGACAAAAATCATAGTAGTAATAGGAGAAAATCCTGTATTTTTTTATCTGCAGCCACAATTGTATTAAAATCTGATCTGGCTTATAGTACATCTTTTAAAAAAGAATAGAGCAAAGATAAAATAGGAACATAATTCTAAATATTGAAACAGAAAGATGAGCTTTGTTACTAAAAAAAAAAAAAAAAGAAAGGGGATGGCTAAGCCTCATTTTCATCAGGCCTGCCAAAATTTAGGACTCAGTGAAGTCTGAATTTCTTACTTTGTTTCTCTCATCCCTTTAGTGAAGAAATACAAATGATGGCAGCTTGTAAAAGTCTTTTGTCTAAATGTTTGTCTCCAGAAAATTAAATAGAGGGTAATCTGGTCTGTGGTAGCACTTGGAATGAAGCATTTCACTTTTGAGCCAGCCCTGAAATCTAGCTGTGGCCATTTCTTCTGGTGAGAGGCAATGGACAGAAAGTTTGACTGAAAAAGGATCATGGTGGTGGCATTAAGGATTCAGTTCAGCATTAAAGCAGGGTGCAGGATGCTCATGTGAGCAACGAGGAGTGGAGGGAAGGAGTGTGAGTAGGAAGGTGATGAGGGTACCTGGGGAACTGAAATGAGGAACTCAGCAAGATAAAAGGGGTAAGATGGTGAGGTGAATCTGCACATAATGGCTTGCAGAAGCTTTGGATCCTGTGCCACACCTGCAGAAATGGGAAGACCTGTCTGGGGAGAGAATGGAGGGTTGGGACCATGGGGATAGTGTACCCTAATGGCATAGGGACTATTGGCAGTAAGAGTTATAACTGTGAAAAGCCCTGTAGAGAGAAATAAGGCCTTCCCTGCTTGCCACCAAGGTCATTTGCAGAGGGGTCTGTCAGCCTATTTATCTGGTAGCTCTGTGGTTCAAGCACAGTGAAAGCAGCAGTCAGTGGAAATGATAAAACCTGTAGTCTGGCTGTGACCATAAAACAGTTGAGATTTTGGATCTAACATCCAGGACAGGGTTTTTGTACTCCAACTTGGAACACGAAAACAAATATTTATAAATGGATTTCCATTGAAACAGAGATGAACCAGTAGGCTGCATGTTTTGGATTTTGAGCTGGCAAACAGCCTGGTAGCTTGCTGTTCTTGTCATGTGATTTTTTCTAATAGAGTATCTTGAAAGCTGATTGCATCATCTCCACTCTGCTGTAATGTAAACTGAGGAGATAACAGAGGAAATGCAGAGGTGCTGAGTTGCTCACAGCTCTGATCTTGTAATGAAGAGGTTGTATTATTATTTACAAAATAACTGATTCATTCAGGGATGCTCTGAATGAATTCCCTTGAAATATGATGCACCATATGTTCAGTGACTCAGTTTCTATCATTTCCACTGTGCTGCCCCAAATGTTGTATCTGGTCCATTAAAATCTTGAATTCTGCTTCTACTCTATCAAATTTCTTTTGTTGCTTATCTACATAAAATATTCAAAGTAGTACTTCAGAGGCAGCTGTAAGCCAAATATCAGCTGTAAGCCAAATATCAGCTGTAAGCTGATAGCAGCAATAAGACCATAAGCCACCATCCCTAGGATTTTGAGTCAGGGTGAGTGATCTCTTTTATGTATTTAAAAACTTAACTGATCCAGCTGCCACTGGAATCAGCAGGAGGCTTTTCAAAGAGCAACAGAGGGCCAAGCTCCCTCTTTATGTATTGGTTTTCATAATACTGGATTTTACCCCTCAAACCAGAAAAGAGCTGAGCACTTTGATTTTGATTGATCAAAACCATAATGAGGAAGGCTGTTGATTTTGAGGCTGTGCTGCTTGATCTAGCTTTTGTCTGAAACTATCAATCTGTAATCGTTGTTTGAAATAACTTCTCTTCATAGCCGGGGCTTGGCTGCTGTACATGTGTGGTTGTGCAAGGGTTGTGTTGTGGCTGGGACAGAACCCATCATACATCCTAAGTCTTTGGGAGCCTGGAGAGAACTTCTACCTTCTCTTCCTGTTGCTGGGCATTTATCCTGGAGTGAACAGAGAACTACTTTTCTAATAAATATATCAGCCAGTTGGTATTTAGGGCAAAAAACACATAGCCTCCCCACTGCACCCCTCCCATCCCCTGTTAAAGTAAGATTTTCCATCAGTAACCATTAATTTCAGTTAATTTTTAAAAGGTCTTTGCACAACACCCCAAAATTTTGTCCAAGCAGAGAATGCTGTATCTTCTTGCTGGCCAGTAAACTTGAAGCACAAAATGTTGTTATTTTGTTTTACATACTACTGGCATATATATGCCCAATGTATTTTTGTTGTTTCAGTCAGTCGTTTGTAGCTTAATGGTGATATTTAAATGTCAGAACTGTTTATGTTGTTGAAAAATTCTGTCTGTCTATCCTTTCTGGTGAGACTCATAGGTGTTAGAAACAGAGGTACATTAGTAGCTCATTTTTTGTGCCTGTAGCCCAAGGCAACTGTAGGAGGAGATAATGTCCCAACAGCATTAACTTTTGTGCCGTGACGTTCTGCTCCCAGCCAGTGTGGGAGAGTTAATTATGGTGAACATATGGATGTACAAGGAGATAGAATTTCTGTGCAAAGCCAGGCATTAAATGGGATTGGAAAATACTTTTTGCATGGACATCTGAAGTTATACATCCTGTTTCCACTCCTGGCCCAGCAAAAGCAAATCTCTAAGGGAAGGGAGCTCAGAAAATACCCTGTAGCCTGTTTGGCAGTGCTTGCTGGTGAAGTGCCTTAAGAGTGTATTGTCCTCAGCTGTCTGCCCTGCTCCATCTTCCAACCCATCTTATTCTGTGATTCTGTGACTCTGTTATGGCAGGGACTGTGGAGTAGGACATGCACTCTCCACTCCGGCTGGGGCAGGGGTAGTTTGGATTTGCCTGATAGCAGTTTTCCCTGTGTCCAACAGGAGTAAACTCTGGAGGTGAGCTGCAGACATCAAATGGGTGGGTGGTATTTGAAATGTCATGTGAGGAAATATGTTGCACGTCCTGAAGGACCGGGCAAGCAAGCAGTAGGTTAGGAGTTGGCCTGTGAGATGTTATTTTGTACCAGCAGCCATGAATCACCAAAATCCAAAAATGGAGTTTGGTCTGTGCCATCTATGTGGCTCTCTGGGAAATTCTGTCCCAACAGACCACACAGTGATTAAGGAAAACATTTGTTAAAATTTTGTGTTCTTAAGTGCGGTTATATGGAATGCCATATATTAAAAACTGTGTTTTTTCATAGTGGTTTCAGCACAGCAATTTAGCTTATGGCTTTGAAGCTGGAAACAGTGTCACATGAAACATTAGGCTCCAAGTTCCCTTGAGCAGCCCTTGTTCCACCACCCACCACACCCAGTGCTCTGAAGCTGTTCCATTATAATCCCTTGTTACAGCAGCTCCATTCAGCTGTTTGAAGTCTGGGATTGAATTCTGCTATATAAACTTTTTTGCCTGAGGGCATGTTTTTCCTTCTTCAAAAGGAAGAATAACGGTTGTAATATTTTAGTGGGCTATGATTGTTTCTGGTGCAATTTGATGTCAGTGAGACTGTACTTAGGCAGTCTCTGGCATAACGATGACAGAAAAGTGATACTTGAGGTGGCTTTCCAGTTTCAATGACAAAAAAGACCCCCCCCCAACAAAACAAAACAACACAACAACAACAACATAGCACCAAACAACAACAACAACAACAAAAAACAAACACAAAAAACCCCAAACCACCACCAAAAAAAAGAGGTTCTATTTTCTGCTTAAATGCAAATATGCAAATTTAACTACCAGGAATTTGGGCTGGTTTCTGGGTCAACACTTGTGAACTAGAGTGGAAGCAGACTAGGTAAATACCTGTATAGGTGCATATAGCCCATACAGGAGATGATGCTGATCCTTAGAGATCTCAGAGCAGGAGACAATGACACTGAAAGCCTCAATTTGCCTTTGTCTCTCTGTGCATGATGTAACTCATTAGCAATTTGCTCCTGTTACAGCACACCCTCAGTATCTTTCTCACCTTTGTGCTGTAAGTGTGGTGGTGGTGTCTGTGCTTGCTCCCACACAGACAGCTGGATGGAACAGGTGCAATTTGCTCCCTTTACCCCCACATCTGCCCCCACATAGGGTAGGAGAGAGTACAGAAGGCTTCTTGTTTTATGGGCTGCTTCACAGGCTGGTCCCCAGCAGCTTAAGTGGCTCTTGGCTCCTCTTGATGTTGTCCCACAGCTCGTCCTGTCGCTCTGGAGAGTCTGCAGGAGTCTCCCTCTGGAAGGCAGTTCCTCATGTGTGCACCCCACTCAGGCTCTTTGGACCCACTGCTGAAAACTGTGCATAAACCACTGGCAGCTCACCCAGCCACCTGTGGCAGGCAAGAGAAGGATGGAGCCATGAGGATGGGTTGCACCCATACCATATCTTAAGCATCCTAAACTTCCTTCAAGATGAGAGCTGCTGTCGTCAGCAGTGCTAAAATGGAAATGCAAAGTGTTGACTGCTTTGGCTCTTGTTTAATTTTACTGAATCTTCCCGTCCACACGATGCTCGGCCCATGTAAATGAAGACAGCCATGAACAACACTAATAAAAATGTATTTGTTCTGGACACTTTAACAGAAATTCTTAAGAGTGTTTTTGATCTTGGTGGGGTTTTTTTAAAACAATCAAAACCAGTAGTATAATAATAAAAAAATGAACCAAAAAACAAACAAAAAACCCTAAACCAAAACCAACACCCCCCTATCAAAAAAACCCCCAAAAAACAAACCAAAAACCCAAAAAACAAAACACCAGGAAAAAGAACCCCTAAGGGCAAATAAAAGATTATGAGGAAACATAAGACATAAAGGACCTGGTTAAGACTCAATGATTGGGCTTACAAAAAGAGTAATTTTATTCAGTGCAGATCTCAGACCCCCAAGTGTGGGACACTTTGGAAGACAGCATGTGCCTGCAGCTGCATCCTCCTGGTCTGCATCTTTTCAGCTGGCCACCAGTGCAGGATGATCCTGGCTGCCAGCTGGCCTCACCATGGAGGGGTGCACTGCTGTTCCACTTAACACCCCTCTGATCAGACAATACAGATTTCACATGTTTTATTTTCTGTTTACTCATTCAAACTCATGGTTAGGCAGACGCTAAGGGTATTATTATTTCATGATGCTGATCTTCATACATGAATATTAGATCTAAAGAGCAAAAACTGGAAGTGGGGTAAAAAGGTCACTTAGTTTCTTGATCTGTTCCTGTTTCCTTTTGAAGTGATTAGGAATTTTGTCATTCTGTCACAGCGGGAATAGGAACAGTTTCTTCTATGATCAAATAAGACTGGCTTTGATGTAATTAATTTCTGAGATCTGAAAACATTGTACAAATAATTAAAAAGAATATATGCCAAAGCTGTGTAAATTCCCATATATCGCTTATAAGGAAACCCTACATGTACTGCTGGCAAGAAAAACATGTATTTGTCATTTTTTGTCTAATATTACCACATTATTTCTTGTCTCATGGCCACACAGGTAGTTAAATTTATCTTCTTGACACTCACACTTTTCTGGCTGCAATGGACATCATCTTGAAAAAGGATCTTTTATTTTTTTGGTCGTGTAATACAAAAAACTGGAAGGTGGGATTCACGTGTCTTCTGCTGTTTAGTAGTTTTGCATTGTCTGCACAGCAGCACAGTCCTATCAGTAAGAGATGGGATGTTTCCCTCTAATTGCCAGCATTTATCTAGAGCATTTCTCCTACAAGAAAAGGATCTGAGCGACCTGATCTGGTCAAAGATATTTTTGCTCAGTGCAGGGGGGTTGGATTGGATGGCCTTCACAGGTCCTTTCCAACCCAAAGTATTCCTTGATTCTATGAAAATGTGTAGTGCAAACTTGAGCTCTAAAACCTGCAGAAAACATACAAAGTATGAGGAAGTTATAACACTGTTAACCCTGATGGTGCAGCTGTGTGACAGCTGGGAGCAGCCAGACTGGCCCCTGGCCTTCAATGGTGTCTTGGTTTGAAAGACACACCCTTATTGTTGATTGTTTGCCTTGTCATCCATATGCTCTAGTAAAGAACTGTTATTCCTATTCCCATATCTTTTCCTGAAAGCCCCTTAATTTCAAAATCATAATAATTTGGAGGGAGGGGATTTGCATTCTCCATTCCAAGGGAGGCTTCTGCCTTTCTTAGCAGACACCTGTGTTTCCAAACCAAGACAACCTGAAATCATGTGGGTAAGGCCTCATGCTTGCAGGGACATTGTTGGACTGCTGCAATTTTTCACTCTATACCAAGGTACCCATGGCATGGAGTATGCTACAGATCTCTGCTGAGGTGAATCCAGGTCAGCTCTGCTTTCTGAGGGTGATCCTGTATGATAGAGGCTCCTCATGAGGGCAGGATGTGTAACATAAAAGAAAATGTAGGGGAGCAAACTGACATACAATTACTCACAATTAAAAAACTGAAACACCTGGGTATTTACATTTTTTATATTTCTGAGACTACTTAATTTGTATGCACTGAATAATAGAAAAGGTGGCTGCTGAGGGATGGAAGTTTCTCCATGGTAGAGAAGGGGAAAAAACAATTTCCTACCCATAGCTTTCCAGAAAATACCTGCAGAGTTTTGCCTTCTGTTGGTTAAGAGTCAGTCTCTTAATCTGTCAGACAAAAGAGAAAGGAAATGTAATACTAGGATGAGTTATAACACAAAGTGGTAAATATAGACTACACACAAAGATACAGCCCCCCCACTCCTTGGGAAAGATGGTAGTCAGGTTCAGATACCACAGCTTAGACTAATTTTGTTCTTACCACCCACATCATAGAGTTCTGCATATGCATTTCCTGTAGTTCTGTTTTCAGTTCTTCTGATTATAAAGAGCTTTTAAAACTGAATTTTATTACAATATATCACACCAGTACCATTCACTTGATGATAGATTCTTTAAAAAAACTTACTATTTTTTCTTCTGATCAAAGAGCAACCACAGGAAATCCGATAAAGATTCAGAGACTTCGTTCCCTGGAGTCAGTAGCACATTAATATTTTTCATATTTGTATTTGCTGTCATCAGCCACAATTCTGCTTCAGATCAAGGCTAAGGGAGCCTTTTTTAATGTGGGAGGGTAGGACTTCAGGCAAACTTAAAACAGGTACCATTTGTCCTGCTTTAAATAATCCTGGTTTTTAAATCTCTTAAAGCTTTTCATTTTCTGTATGACCAGAAAATATTCAGTTCCTCTCCATGTTCAAAGTGATGAACTCTGGAAAAAACAAATTATCATATGGCGTTAATTCTCTATAAGCAATCACATTTCCAGCAGTCAGCTGACTTAAATTAAGGCATTATTAAGTTTTCATATGTAGAAAATGATACGTGCACTGCTTTGAAAATGTAGAATAAGCTCAGCAGTTTACATTCCTTGAGCGTAAATGCCTTTCTTTTGTTGGACACAATGAGATTAAAAGAGGAGTGAGGCTCAGGGAGCCTGCTTAGGCCTGTCAGTGTTTGCTGGCTGTTCATAACACAGTCCTGGGCACCCAAAGCAGCCTCTGGGGCAGGTATTTGCACCCCTGGGTGTGTGAATTAGTAGAGCACTGTCAGTCTGAAGCCTTTTGCAGCAGGGCAATTATTGTGCTGGGATTTACAAGCTGCCAGCTCTGGCTTTAAAGGAATATAATTGTTTTGGGGAATGAATTCTTGTAGTGGTGGGCTTTGACTCTGGTGATTGTTTTGAGAATTTTTCAGATGTAGGGCCGAAACTAAATCAGAATCCTAAATGTTTTTCTTCAGCTTAGTGAGGCTGAAAATGCCCCAAGAATTATGCACTGTTCTCTAATGTCACATGTTGAAATAATTCTAATATATGAACATTAAAGAACAGGGTCTTTATTGTTTATTAAGTGTACATTTGTTAGATAAATGCGGATGCATGAGGAACTGTTGTTACACTGCAGCAATTAAAGAGGGGGTCTCATTCTTCACGTCTGCCCTCAAGCAACGATGTGGGGTTATCTGTGCCAAAATGAAATTAATAGCTACATGCTACAAAAAATTGCAGCTGTTTTTACTGTGCCAGCACAGGCCATACAACACTGCTGCTGCTCATGGGCTGCTCTTCTGAGTTAATGGTGTCACAGAGGTGAAGCTGCAGCTATGTCAGGTACATCTGCTGTGCCAGCATTTTCCTCTGTTATCATTAATACAATATGACACCCATTACTGCCTTTGGGGGAAACAGAGAAGGAAAAAACTGTGTTGTCAGAGCAGATGCACTCTGATCTGGCTCCAAGGGGACTGGGGTGCTTCTACTGACTCTTGTCTCAGATTTGGGTATCAGTGGTGGTGGAGCTTCTCAGCCAGGGCCCATGATCTGTTTCTCCTCAAATGCTTGGACCTCTGCAAGTCAGTGCACTCTGAGTGAGCACTGTAGCCTTGCCTGGCTTTTCCACACATCTCTGCTCTCTATGAGCATCTCACACACCCCATTAGTGGTGGGTTTTTTTGGCAGATGAAGCAAAAAAGTCACAAATGTGTGACTTTGCCTCATTTTAACAAAACCCCTTTGTGAAATGCAATATGAAGATTGTGAGAGCAACACTTGTGAGGCCACACATATGTACAGTGAGTTGCAGCTCTTGTGCTGTACATTGATTGACACCTGATTCTGAAGAGGAAAGACCATCTCTACAGGGGCAGGTAGAAAGATACATCCACATTGCAGTCTCAAGAAGCCTTGGGTCTATAATGAGAAGGAGTTGCTGAGGGGGTTGTAGCACTTGTGCTTCATTAGTCATCAGTTCAGAAAAGTACAAGGAGAGGTGGGTTCAGCTGGATCCAGGCTACTGCTGAACTTACCTCCTTTTCTGGTGCTTCCACAGTTCTTTAGTTTGAAATTCCTGATGATTTGATTTATTCTGTTTATTCCCTTAAGTGCTTTAGACATTAACCCTTTCTCAGTTTATGCTGGGAAATCTTTCTCTGTTTGCCTCCTGGGATCATAAACTGATTTAACTTATTTTAATCTTGCAGTGACCTAGGCAGATTTATGTTTACATAGACAATAAGATTGAGGCTGTTTCCTTTAGAAGGACTGCTGTGGTTTAATTTTTGTTTTACACCTTATTTTCTTGAAAAACTAGGTCTCTGAGATGACATAATTCTTCATCATACATATGTGCATGTTTGGAGAGAGATATAAAGACAATTTTCATGAAAGATGTATTAGTAGAGATGAGAGACATGCTGTATGTACTCATGGCAGATCTGGGTTTTCTGCTTTCCTTCTGCCTTTGCTATCAAAATTTGCTATCATCACAGCTTTTTTTACATTTGTTGGCTGGCAGTGATAGGAAGAGTATTGGAATTGCCTGTTCTCAGTCACTCTTTATTATTCTGTGGCTAAATGGAATCATAATGCCACAACAGTAGGTTTGAAAAGGTGAGACTGTAACCAGAGTTCAGAACTTTTCCAAAATAGTGATTTTAAAGAGTGACTCTCTTCTGCTAGACTTAAAATGCACACTGTAGCTTGGCATTGTATTAACAGTCTGGATGCCTGATGACTCTTCAGGTTCACTATCATGATATGGATTAAGTCCCTTGTAGCAATGAGGGTTTAAACCTATTTTGTAGTAGGTCTCTGTAACACTACACTGAGGCTTTGGGTCTGTTTTTTAAAAGCATTTCAGAGCACATTCAGATGTGAGCAAGTGAATTTCCCCACCACTGGCGTGAGGCAGGGGCTAAGTGTTTTGTAGGAAATGTGTAGAGCAGCCTACTATTTTGCAGGTGAAGTAATTTCTGGCACTTAAGCACAGAATTTGCAAATGTGGTTCTTGTTGTGATTAACAAGAACCTTAATTTCTCTTTCATTTTCTCTTTTAATTTCTCTTTCCTTTTCTCTTTTAATTTCTCTTTTCTCTTAATTTCTCTTTCCTCCCATCTGGGGTTTGCCCACGTTTGTATCTGCTTGGTAATGGAGGGATCCATTTGGGATGATCAAAACAGCCAGGGATTGCCCAGACTGCTAAGCAAGCCTTGCAGCAATGCATTCAAATGCACGAGACAGCTCCTGGCCCTCTCTCATCTCTCACCATAAGTACAGATATGGCTTTTTGTCACCAATAAATAGTGGAGACCCTGGCCTATTGTGTGGCCCTGAGGACGTGTAACAATGTACACAGCTCACATCTGCACAGTTCTTTTCTACTTCCTAAAAGCAGGGTGGTAATGCTGGTTGTGGGAAGCAGTACCTATCTCCAAATCATGCCTGGACACTGGTGAGAGTGATGCTTTCTGGCACAGGTCAGAGTGTTTTAACAGAAGCCCTGAGGCTGGTGAAGATGAATGAAATGTGCATGTGAAAGCATCAGCAGAAACGGAAAAACAAGGGTTAATGAAATGAATAGGTTAGTTGTAGAGGCAAATTCATTCAAAGAATTTGATAACAAGGAGGCAAAGAATAAACTAAAGCCTAAATCAGTGGTAAAAGGATGAGGAGAAACTGGAGGGGTGCCGCAAAACATCCTGATAAAGAAAACAACAGAACAATGGGAAGCAGGAATTCAACCTTTAAGTTAAATATCCTGTCAGATCCCCAGGGTTCAAAAAGCACATTCGAAACACAGTTTGTTGTCACCAGAAGCAAACCTGAGGGCTGTGCCAGGACTTGGCAGCCAGTGGTGCTGCACTGCCACCTCAACACAGACTGTTTGGATGGGTGACTGGGTGCAGATGACCCATGGGAAACCAAGGAAAACCGCAGTCACTTCATTTTTCCTGGGATGAGGTGAGCTGAAGCTTACAATCCCATAGTAAGTGAATCAACGTCTTCTACACATTTTGAGTGTAGGAGCCTGGTCTTTCTCTTCTTTTAATAAAATACCTTTGTCCAGATTAGAGTTAATATATTTTTAATAGACCATTAAGAGTTTTTTTTTTTTTTTTTAAAAACCTAGTGGTTGTGTTAACAGTGTCATCAGTTGTCTGAGTGGCTTTTACATACAGTAAGAAATAGTGTCTAGACATATTTTTAGTGCTTGATCCTAAAAGCACTGATAGAAATCATCTTCCATTATTCAGGCATGCTGGTGGAGATAGAGCTACTGATTTCTAAATGTTAATTAGAAGTAGTCTTCTGTGTGGTGTTACCTGCAAAGAAAAGGGTATTATTATTATTATTATTATTATTATTATTATTATTAAATTTTTACATGTCTTATAAAACACCTATTACGTGTAAGGCAAATATGATCAGGTGATTACTTTATAAATTATTCTTCAACTATTTGTGTAGAAAACTCTTCAAGGTTTGAAGGTTCCTTTCTCTGCTTCATTATATTAGTCTTCAGCATGATTTACAAACTTGATGGTTAAACAATATTTGTGCTCAATGCAGAATTTCCAAGATGAAGTAAAATAAAATGCAGGGTAAAGTATTTTGCCTATTTAAAAAAAATAGCTTTAAAGCAATGAAAAAATAAAGAAAGCAGCAGCAACAACAATGCTATCAATAATGACAAGAACAGTAATAAAGAGAAGAGTAGAAAAGGAGAAGATAAAGGAAGAGAAAAATTTGAAAAAACCTTGACTGCAACAAGAGAAGGGAGATGTTCTTTCTGAATATTACAGACTTTTTACCACAAGTACCTGGTATGAACAATGTTTTATATATAGACATACACTTTTATGGGTTTATTTTCCTTCTGTCAGAATGCCACCTATTCATCCTTCTTTCTGAAGAATACGCTTGTAAGTATTCAGGAACAATTCTTTACTTTGTAAGAAGGTTGTAAATGGACCACCTTTCCCCTCTCCTACATTTAAGAACATGCTATGAAATTGTATTATAAAATCCGATGTTGGGATCAGTCAAAATAATTCATCTGAATTAAAAATCTCATTTGTAAAACTGCTATTTTAAAAGGTTTGAAAGCCAGTCAAAAATAAATGACTTATTAAAACTAATTTCGAAAGATTTAACACCAAAAAGCTGTTGAAACACTTAATTTCTAGCCAACTTTCTATCACAGCCATATTGGTATATTGTTTGAATAAATACCTCACAAGTATACTCACATTTGCAAGACTTGTCACAAAAGGGAAATTGTTATTCTTGTTTCACTGAGTTTTCACTCAGTGCTTTCGAGGAAGCACTAAGACAATGCTTCTAGTCTAGAGACATGTTACAAACTGTGGTGAAGTGAGATTTCTCACACTCCACTTCCATCTGCCAGAGAGCTTTCCTAAGGGATTTTGTTCTAAGTATGGGGAGCATATATTTGGGCAGGTTTGATTCAATTTCATAATGGCTAAAATTTCTACTCTGGTTACTGTTCAATGGTTTTCATGGTCCAGGTCTTTCTTGTGGGCCCCATCAACACTTGCCTGGATCAGCATGAATACAGAGTTTGGATAAACCTAGAGACTGAACTGATGTGTCACATTTTCAGGTATGCTGGGGGAAAGTGAGAAGGGTATAGTTTACACCACACATTTTTCGAGTCAGGCATTTCTAGCACCTTCTTCGACACCAGCTGTGGTGCCAAAGTGACTTGGTAACTAGCTACAGGTATTAGAGGCCAGCTAGAGTCACAAATAAGGGCTGCCTGACTTTTTTTTCTACTCATCTAGATGTAAACTGAAATGCAAACAGAGAACACAGAAGCTGTTTTGGAAGATGATAATTTCGTTTCCTGTGTGCTTCCCCCACAGCCTCTCCCTGCTGCCTGCAGAAGGCATGGGTTTACAGCTGGCTTGCTGAGGGACTGGGTGGGCAAGAGGGGCTATGTAGGGCAGGGACCTGGTTCTCTGTCCCTGCTGTTGTCACCTGCTCACCAAGGACTGGGGAATCTGCTGCCTTTGCAGAGGAGAGAGATGCATGGTTCCCCTCTGGAGCTCCAGCCAGGGTGGCAGCTGCCACCTTGGTGCCCACAGGACCTGCAGGGCAGAAGATGCACTGTGCAGGTCACCTACCTCTCCTGCTGCCTCTGTGGCTCTGCTGCTGGGACAGCTGGGTCCCTCTTGGGGACCAGTTTGGGGGTCCTGCAAGAGCTCTGCGTGCAAGGGTTTGACCCAGATGATGTGAACAGTCAGGTATTCCCAGTTCTGTGACAGCTCTTTCTTACTGTTCTTTACCCCTTGAAAAAATTCTTGGTCATTGTGCCTGGGATCCTCCATCTGTGGGAGCTAGGACACGTGAGATGCAGCTGTCTTGACACAGCAGCAAGCCTGGCTCCAGCCTTCAAGTGTCTGTTTTTGGTCCTGTGTCACTGCTGGCCTCTCTCTCCTACCTCATCCATCCTCTTTCTTGGCTGGGAGTAAGGTTTGCCTTCTCCTTCATAGACATCTCCAATATTTTTCTGGAGACAGCAGTGGAAGCCAGATACCAATTCAGCTGTGGGCTGCTGAGTGGAACAGCCTGACAGCCTTTAGAGTCCCTTATGTTCTATTCATGGGTGGAAGATTTTCTGCTTTGCTGTATTCACTCCTCATTTCCTAACTTTACCATTTGGAGAACTAAGATAAGCAGAAACCCAAAATTTGGTGTCTTAAACAGAATAAAGGTGCATATAAAACTCTAGAAAGCAGAAAAATTCAAGCTTGGCTACTAAGATTTTACAACAGGTGATACGCCTCAAGACCCAAGGGAGTTAGGCAGTATACAGGCATTATAAAGGGATCCTACTAACCAGGTCAAACTAACAGGATCACATTTAGAAAGGCAAAATTACAAGGCAAAATATCTACCCCTTTAATACCTTAGCTCTGCACCCAAGTGAGCCCATGGGATCACAGTCTATTGTGAGTATGTGCAGACAGTCAAATGAGCAAGAGGGCTTTATTGATATGTAAGTGTTTTCCAGAGCAAACTCATACTTATTTATTATTTAAGGCCTATATATGCCTCCTTGCAATTTTCTGTAAACATATCCATATCTCTTAAAACAACAATATTTGTTTTCATCTTCTCCTGAGGGGAATTACAGGTTCATTTGCTCTAATTCAGCTGTGCCTAGTGTTGGTACCTCTGCAGTGCCCCAGGTTCCACTGTAGTATGCCACCTTTTTTTATAAACTCCTGGTGGGAGCTTCAATCATTCACAGATTTTAACATAATAATTCATGTCACAGATACTTTTCCTTAGCAGCTTGCTAGCTGCTGAAAGAGAGCTGGAGTGATTACCTTTCCTGAATCAGTTACTTGTTTTCCTGTTCATTATGGAAATGCATTTTTATTAGGCACCCTATAGAGCAAAAGTCAAGATTGTTGCTGCTGTTGAACCAACCCTGATTTATAACTTGTGGTGTTGTTCTCACTCATGGGCTGCCATGGTTAACGTGGCATCCTTTAGCTCTAGGTGTTTATTTAATGCCCCACAGACATGCCCTGGGGTTAGGACACAATAGTAATCCATAGCAAGTTAATTTGATTATTATATAGACCATAAATCAGGTTTTAAATTGATTCAGCCATGAACAGTATGAGGCTTTATCATTTGGGATCCTCCTGCGTTGTAACTCCCCCATCACCAATAACAAACTAATTGTTATTCATTAATGCCACCAAAATTAGGATTCACCAGCTATGGTTCAGCAATGAGAAAAAATTTCCTTCGCTGATTTTAGGTTGTGAATGTTGCTCTGTTTCCCAGCTCGGAATGATATAATGGCTAAACTGGAGGACATGGGGATGAAATTAAGTCTGTTTCTAGCTGGAGTAGAGCATATGCAATACATGGTGCTACTGAGTGTGGCTGCAAATGTAGAGAGGGAGATGTTCAACAGTCGATTTTACTCTTTCTGTTCATGCTGTTATCAGCTAAACACTAAGAGGATGTAATGCAGCTGCCTCTTTTCTGTGGTAGATGGCACGATGATCGGGGTCTGCTAGACACAGTTTATTTATGACAGCTAATTTTATACTCATGTTAGTTTTGCCCCCTCAACTAGGTGTTACAGATCTTGATCATGAACTAGTTATAATATGGTATTGGGAACAAATGCAGGACTTTGTTATGGCTTCTGGATTTCACTGGGGGAACGTGGGCTGCTGGGTTTAGCTCAAGTCCACCTTGCAAATCCTGTGAGTCTGAAAAGAGTCTGCAAAAGGGTAAAACACTTCAAATTTTCCTTTTGCTTCTTGCTCTGTAATTTTCTAGAGTGCAAAGTCTGGTGCAGCAGGATCCAACACTGTTACAATGCTACTTCACATTATTGCCTTTAAGGTACAATGTAGTGATGTTTTCTCCACTCTGTCCCAGGCAGGGTAGGGTGATACCACCCTGGGGGAGTATGAGGTGTATTACATGATAGTCTACCTCTGCAGTTCCCAGTGCCATCACTTTCCTGCTCATCAGGCTGCTGTCATGAGGCTGGAAGAGGACCAGTGTCACAGGGCATGTGCCAGATGGTGTTTCCCTGAGGGCAAAGACACAGGGCATTTGTGTATGGGGTGGTGTGCTTTGGGTGGGTGGCCCTTCCTGCTGACCTGACCTCACCACCCCGCCTGCATCACTGTAGCTACTGGACCGCATGAACATGCTGAGAGCAGAAATGGGGCTGAAGCAATCAAGCTTAACCTGGTGTAGATGGTTAAGTAGATGTAGATGGTACAGTGGCCTGGTGCCTTGTCTGCAGACATGGGTCTGCAGCTGCAGACCTGAGCACTGGTCCTCTGTAGTGTGAGTGTTATCACTGCTAAAAATGCCGCTGTCTCATCTCCAGAAAGCTGGCTTGCACTCCTTTCCCTGGCTGCATGAAGGGCGTACCAGAGTGACCGTCCCTTTAGCCCAGAGTCCTGTCTCCCATGTTCACCCCTGGTGACTGCTCAGATTAATAAGAAGCAGGTCATGTATTGAGTACTGAAGCTCTGCAGCCTCCCTCTGCATTCAGGAGGAACAGGCAAGAGTTTGCACAGATGTAAGCTGCCACTTTTGTTCTCCTCTCAGTTGTTTAGTTCTTATACAGATTTGTTTCATTAAAATAGCAAAGAAACTTTTACCAGAAAATGCACCTCCCCTGGCTAATTTCCTTCTCAGTTTTTATTTTAATGTCTGGTTTTTTTGAGCCTTTTGGTTGCAAAGTTGGAGGGGATTATTTCTTTTCAATAGATTCCCAGTAGGTATTCACTAGCAGAGCTCTGTGGGATCAGTTTGTACTAGCTGAGAGTTTGTCCCTGGGAATTATAAATGTGGTGGGGCTTCAAGGCCTGTACAAGTTTACAAGAGGCATTTCTCCTCTCATGAGTGGTGTGTTAGATTGCTCAGGTCAACTTCACTGCTATTACTACAGAGAAAAATAATCAAATTAATCTGAGTAGGACCAGTGTGATGTACACATCTACAATTGTACTCTGGTGATGTCTGTGCTCAGTGATTATCAGAGGGAGCAGACCAAGTGAGTACAAATAAGATGCTACTTCTATGCTGCTGCTGTCTTGTCGTTGGTTTTGCAAAAGGCTTTGCAATCTGTATCCTCTGAAAGCAGGGTCCCTAATTAATTTAAATGGTACTTATGTGCTATGAACGTGCCATTTTTTTTACTCCAGACAGCCTTGGATATTTTAAAGCTTTGTGCTTTACTGTTTTTTAAAACATTTCTGGCAGTTGCTTTGCGACTCAGTTGCTCACAGCTTTTAATAGCATGGTGGAGCAGATCCTCAGGAGACAGAAGTCTGCATAGTTTTTACTAAAGCAGTGAAATTGTATTGACTTATTCAAGCCAAGTATCTGACATTTTGGGTTTTTTGTAACACTAGACAGGATGAAAATCCTTCTGATATATCTCAAGCATCCACTTTATTCAGTTTCTTCTTGAGAGTAAAGTAGTACTCTACAGTGTAAAGAACTGAGAAAACCCCACAGCTATGTTGCTGATTATTTAATGATTATTTAAAAGTATTTGGGTGTGCACCCAGGCAAAGGAAAGTCGAGAGGTGTCACATAACTTTACCTTTCTGCTAGAGCAAAGGGAAGATATAAAGATGTTCTTGCAGGATGCTTGCAGGATACTCCCATGCCTGAGTGGTTCTGGCTGTCCACAGCCCCTGCTGGTGCAGGGGGTCTGTTTAGATGGAGGTGAGAGAAGATGGCAGCCATGGTGACTTAAAAAGGGCAGAGAACTCCCATCAGAGAACAACAAGAGAGTGATTTTTTTGTAGATGGCTGTAGATGTTTTCTGGCTGCCTTTATCCTGGCAGCTGTGCATACCATTAGAAACCAACAGCAGCAGGTCAATAGCCTCAGTAAGACTGGTGTTTTCCTTTCCTGTCTTAAGCTTTTTCACTACATCTCCACATCCAGTAACTTTCATTTTAAATATTACAAGTCTTTCCAAACTTGAGTGAAGATGGCCCTGAGAAATCTGATCAGACTCTGAAGTTGGTTCTGCTCTGAGCAGGGCACGGAGATCTCCACAATCTCCAGAGGTCCCTACCAACCACTACCTACACTGCTCCATTTCAGTGGGACACTGGAAACTTCACAGCCAGTGGAGCAGCAGCAGGTTTCCTGCCCCTGTAGAAGTTTTGTTAAATGCAGAGAATATTGGTCTGTTGTCTGTTAGGTACTCAGCTGACTTGTAAAGCATACTCAGTGTTAGCACCTTGATGAAATTAGATTTTATAAAGCAGAAGTCTTTAGCTGAAATGTTCAGGGATAGAAGTTGTAATCTGTAAGATGTAAGAAAATAATACTCCAAGGAAGTGCTTAGGGGTAGACAAGAATAGTGGATTTCATCCTGTCACCCACCTATAATCTCCAAGCCACAGCAGTTTTCTTGTATTGCAGGTATCTCAGTTGATCCATCAGGGAGAAAGTTTTCATGTTATTTTTATAATGTTTTCACTTTCTCCTTTCTTAACATTTTTTAAGACTTCAAAAAGTGAAATTCTACATTCATTCTACAATGAAAAGGTATCCTGGATCTGCTGACTTTAACTTTATGATGCCAGTTCAGGATTTCATAGATCATATAACACCATTGTCATCAGAGATTTCTGCTAGTTCACTTGTTTCAGCTTATTTCAGAACAACTGTAGTGAGCTGTTGGCAGCATGATGTAACCTCATTTACTGTAACCCTTTGTGCCTGACCTCTCAGCCAGTTGTTCACCCATCACAGGATGTCTTTATCTAGATGTATTTTTTCCCTTAGTTTCTACTAAACAATTTGGTTTGCATGGTACTGTATGTTATCTCTTCTGTTTGAAATAGTATCACAGTGAAACTTGTCATAGAAATTGCCAACTTGGAAGCACATTAAAAAAAAGGGGGGGGGGAGTTTTGCTTTGATCCCTTTGGCCAAACTTGGTATACTGCCTGAGGGTGAATTAACACTCTTATTTCCACATTTGAGATCTCATTCCTTCAAAATCCAAATAGCTTTGTGGCCTTTTGATACTGTGAGAGAGGGTTCTGGTATGGAATGAGCAATGTATATATTTGAATGACATGGTCTCTTCCTATGTAGTGGTAAATAGTGCCTATCAAAAGCACTACTGATTGGTTTGCAGAAGCATGCAGCATTTCAGATTAGCCCAAATTACCTTTGAACTTCTTAAGGCTGCAAAATTAACCTAGATAATAATCTTGAAATAATAAATTGCCCTTAACATTTGCAGTAATTTCTGGTTAGACTTGTATGACTCCATGTAGTGGTTTTCTTTGAGCATGGTCATGAAACTCCCAAATCAAAGGCTTATGAAAATAAGTAATAATTTATTAAAATAATGGAATTGGGTAACTGCTGACTGCACCTGAAAACGATACACATCCACAAAGGGTTCTTGTCCTAGGAGATAACTTAGGTTGTTGGAGGACATGTCTTCTGCCTGGGTAGAGAAGTCCTATCACCCAGCAGAAGGGGGTCAATTCCTATAGCACATGGTGGTAACTCACCAGTAAAGGGGTTCATAAACTCTGTAACAACTCCCTCATACTGATAGTGACATTATTTTGATACAACTGAATTTTGTATCTCTGAGTGTAGTCTTTGACAAATTGATTTAGATTGTCTTCTGTGAAAAAACAGTGTGTTTCTACTTATCTACCAGGTTTCAGAGGGACTGTGTGTGACAGAAAACACATACACTCATTATCTGTCCATGCTTTGAAAGAAAATAAAGACAGGGTTAGGTTTTGATACTGCTTGTGAAATAGAAATAAAAGAACTGACGATGTGCAGCTGTCTTACTTGAGGACAGGTGCCTGCACCCATATTGACAGTTCAATAATGAATCACATGATAATATCTTTATTGATGACCTGGATAAGGAGATCAAGGGCACGTTCAGTCTGTTTGCATATGATGCCAGTTTGGGTGGCAGTGTTGATCTGCTGGAGGGCAGGAAGGCTCTGCAGAGGGATCTGGACAGGCTGGATCATGGGCTGAGGCCAATGGTGTGAGGTTCAACAAGGTCCAGTGCCAGGTCCTGCCCTTGGGTCACAACAGCCCCAGGCAGGGCCACAGGCTGGGACAGAGTGGCTGGAAAGGACCTGGGGGTGCTGGTGACAGTGACTGAACATGAGCCAGGGTGTGCCCAGGTGGCCAAGAAGGCCAATGGCATCCTGGCCTGGATCAGCAATGGTGTGGGCAGCAGGGC
>QVAJ01000639.1:0-45534 GCA_003546035.1 Mixornis gularis | reverse complement strand
GGGCACTGGTGAGGCCACACCTCGAGTGCTGTGTCCAGTTCTGGGCCCTCACTGCAAGAAAGACACTGAGGTGCTGGAGAGAGTCCAGAGAGGGGGAATGGAGCTGGGGAAGGGTCTGGAGCACCAGTCCTGTGAGGAGCAGCTGAGGGAGCTGGGGGTGTTTATCCTGGAGAAAAGGAGGCTCAGGGGTGACCTTATCACTCTCCACAACTGCCTGAAAGAAGGCTGTGGCCAGGGAGGGGTCAGCCTCTTCTCCCAGGTAACAAGTGGCAGGACAAGGGGAATTGGCCTCCAGTTACACCAAGGGAAGTTTGTATTGACTATTCAGAAAAATTTCTTCACTGAAAAAACAGTTGAACATTGGAATAGACTGCCCAGGGAAGTGGATGAATCTCGATCCCTGTAAGAGTTGAAAACACATTTGTTTGCGGCACTTTCATGATATGGTTTGGTGGAATGGTGGTATTTGATCAAAGTTGGATTTGATTTTAGAGGTCTTTTCAAACTTTAATGATTCTAAGATCCTGTGATCTTTGGCAGTCAACAGGTTAATGCTGGCAGTGATCTGTTGCCACAGCTCCAAAGAGCAGGTGCTTGGCTGCAGGGGAAACAGGCGGTGCTGCATCTTGTATACAACCTCAAAGACTGCGGGTTGGCATTACTAGAAAAATCTAGATTATTCTCTTGTGCAAATGAGAGTCAGATTTGGTGTCTGGAATTAGATTATTGAGGCTGCCAAGATTATTGAGGCCTTCAAATATTTGTGAAAATATAAATTGCAATGTTTTTCCAGGGTGACTGGGGAATTCTCCCTGGATGTGCTCTGTGAGTTTTTTAGGTAAAGGAAATTTTGCATCTTGGATTTTGCAAACTGTTGTCTGTACTGTGCGATTGCACTTTGTCCTGATCTCCGAACTCAAAACTCTAATATTGACAGGCCTTTGTTAAATTGGTAATAGGAGCCGTAATGATCTGAATTCATTCTCTATTTGAGCTTTCTTATGCTTGGCAGCTGCTTCCAAATGTCATTATTTAATCACTTTTTGTAGAGGCCTCAGGAGTTGTTTTCAGCCAGATTTATTTTTGGATGAAAGCAATTTTTTTTTAGAAGTATCTTTGATGAAATAAATGATGGAAAGGAACTGAAAAGCTGTAATTCAGTCAAGACATTCACTTATGGCAGAGGTTGTGATAGCAACCTGATGGAATTAAGATTTTTTCTGTTCAGTGCAGAAGCAGGTATTTTCATGTTAAGCACAAAAAATAAATTATTATTATGTTTTATTAGTAATGACAAGATTTATGTTTTTATGTTTAAACAAATACAGTATAGAAAATAATTTTTTTCTAAATACAGATGACAAAAATAACATACTTTTAATTCAGACATGGAATGCATAGTTCAATCGTTTATGTAATTTTGGTTTTGTGTTAGTGGTTTTGGCAGTACATCTGAAAATGAAATGTTATGGAGAAAATTAAAATCAGCTATCCTTTAAAACTTTATAATGGCAGGATACAAATAATTATTGTGATCGGAGGAATGGAGTTCCTATATCAGAGATGGTCGAGCTGGAAACGTCTGACCCATCTTTGTTAAGGAGAGAGGAATAAAGCTTTGGCTAACTGCCATTGCTGGGCCACTTCCCACTGCTCCAGGGAAAGTTGTGACTTCCAAATTCCTTTCTGCTCTACCACATATAGTCCTTTTATTTAAACACATCTGAGCCAGGGGGCTCCGCAGCTCAGGGAAAATTAAATTTCACTGTCCCAATGTATGCATACTGATCAGCTTCATCAGGGGAGCAGCTCTGCAGACGTGGGTCTGCTCCTGCAGCTGCTCCCACCAGGGCCCATGCTCCCTCTCAGCTTGCTCTCTGGTTCCTTTCTTGGGTGGCCAGCACTCTGGTGTGGAAAAAATGCCTCTTTCCTGCACTTCAGCAAGTTGCTGCCTGTATGAGTTGTCTGCTTCGTGCATGCATTGTCAATCCAGCTGTAAAATCACTTTTGGCATGATTTCTCTGTTACAGTAGATACTCACTGGCTTGGATATTTTTATAAGCAGTTGGTTGCTCCATCTCCTAAATTTAAATGATCAGCCATTGGGTTTGGCTTGCAAGTCCCCAGATAAATGTTTTAAAATACAGGGGAAAAAAAGCACAGGGGTCCATCCACCCTACAATCAGGAATGGACTGAAGAGGAAATTCAATTCAGTTTTTTTTGTAGTAACTTTTTACTTAATAAAGGTTCACCAGAGCCAACACATACTGAATTCCTTAGATTGAAGCTTGTATGAGCCAGTACATTGGTAAACTAGAATAAATCAACAAGTAGTAAAGTAGGCTATGGATTACATTTAATTATTACTGTCGGAATGCTAAATTTTTTCAGTTAATCCTTTGGTTTGCCTTTTCATGTCAGCAAGTTTCTACATTTTTTTCTGTTGCCTCTTATTTTGTATCTCATGTCCTAGATAATCCTGAAAATGTGGATAATTGCTCTTAATTTTGATAGATGATAGATTATGTCAATATAATGCATATGGAAAAAATTACTTCTTTATTGTGCATACTTTCTGACCAAATAGATTTTGGGTGGAGTGGTCAGCTACATTGTACCCAGCAGGACTGCATGATTGATACTGCCTGGGTATTATATCCACCAAAGAACGGTTACACTCACAGCTGCTCATCAGAACATTCTGAGTAACTGAACTCCTTTCCCTTTATTACACCTGGGCAGATGAGATAGTTGCTGCTGGAAAGTTCCTAGTTGTGGCCCAATTAGTTGAATTTTGGCAAGAACACACTTATTCTCAGTTGAATCCAACCAACAGATGGCTAGACAGTCTCTGTGGATTTGGCAGGGAAGGCCCACTCTTGTGGCTGTGTCTGGACTAGCTCCTATATGGCAAGAATAGTGCCAAAACTTAGATTTTGTGGATTCTGCAGCTCCAATAGTTCAACAGAGCTGGTTTTAAAACTGAATTGCTGACCTGTCAGCCTCGACTTTGTGCCCAGGAAGATCATGGAACAGATCCTCCTAGAAGCTGTGCTAAGGCACATGGAGGACAGGGAGGTGATTTGAGACACCAGCATAGCTTCACCAAGGGCAAGTCCTGCCTGATCAATCCAGTGGCCACTTCTGTAGTAGAGTGACCACATCAGTGGACAAGGGGAGGGCTGTGGAATTCCTGGACTTCTGTAAAGCCCTTGGCATGGTCCCTCACAACATTCTACTATCTAAACTGGAGAGATGGAATTGAGAAGTGGACTGTAAGGTGGAAAAGAAATTGCTTGGATGGTCGTCACATCCAGAGGCTCTTGGTCAAGGACTGAGTCCCAGTGGACATCAGTGACAAGTGGTGCCCTTAGGGGTCTGTACTGGGACCAGAATTATTTAATATCTTCATGAGTGACGTAGACAGAGGAATCCAGTGCACTGTCAGCACATTTGCAGGGAACCCCAAGCTGAGAGGTGCTGTTGACACACCTGGAGGATGGGATGTAAGCCAGAGGGACCTGGACGAGCTGTTAAAGTGGGAATCCCAAGAGCTGTAACAGGTCCAAGTGCGAGGTGCCTGTACCTGGGTTAGGGCAACCCCCACTATCAACACAGTCTGGGAGATGAAGAGATTGAGAGCAGCCCTGCTGAGAAGGACTTGGTGGTGATGGTGGGTGAAAAGATGGACATGACCCAACAATGAGGGCTTGAAGCCCAGAAAACCAATAACTAGTAAAGTACGATATGGATTGAAACGCCGCGGAAAGAACTCCACAACTAATAATAGTTTTTAGAGTGGTATGTACTTATCGACGTCAAGATGCACGGGGAATAATTTCAGCAAAGACACACATACCCACCAGAAAACTTGCCCCCCTTATCATTTCCTGAGGTCTTACATATGCATGACATTCTATGGTCCCCTCCTATACATATTAATTGCCTGACCTTGCCCATCCTTGCTTGGTATGGTAATTACTCCACGTCCTTTTGGGCATGCTCAGTCCTTGATGGTGGTGGTAGTCTCTGGGCTGTAGTGGTGGTCTTCTGGCATTCACCTCTTCACTTTTATCTCTCCCATGTGTGCTTTGGCCCTCTTGGCACGTTTTCAAGGGAACATATTATCTTAGAGTCTGTGTTCTTTATCTGAGCCCTTAACCCTGTTATTCTGCTGTTCAGGCTAGTTCTTCCAGTTCTTCTTCTGAGCATGCTGAAGGTTTATTATACTTGTGGTGCTTAAATATATGCAAAAAGTAACAAACACAGTGTTTGGCGTTCACTAAATGCCATCTCATATATTCTAAAATACTACTTAGGGTACATTCTATCATACAGTATATGTTCTTTAATCTACTATAAAAGATGAGTTGAGATTTCTCAAATCTATGTCCCATGGATTACCTTTTTTTTTTTTTTCCTGATGGAATAGGAAATTTCTTTAGTTACTCCTTTGGTTTTTCAAAATTCAAAATACAGTTAATCCTTGGCTGTATCAAAATTGTGGCCAGAGGATCAGGATGGGACCTGATTCTGCCTCTCTATTTCTCTCTGGTGAGACCTCACCTGGTGTCCTGCATCCAGCTCTGGGTTCTCAGCACAGAAAAGACATGGACATGCTCCAGGGCCACAAAAATGGTTAGGGGGCTGGAACACCTTCCATGGAGACATGCCAAGATTTGGATTTGTCCAGCCTGAAGAAGAGAAGGCTCTTCAGCCTGAAGAAGAGAAAGGAGATTTTTTGCAGACTTCCAGTACTTGCAGGGGGCTTGTAAGAAAGATGATGACGGATTTTTTAGCAGGGCTTGTTGCGATGGGACAAGGGTAATGGTTTTAAGCTAAAAGAAGGTAGATAGATTCTAGATGTAAGGAAGAGATTTATTACAATGAAGGTGGTAAAACACTGGAACAAGTTGCCCAGAGAGGTGACCCATTCCTGGAAATACTTAAGGAAAAGATGGATGGGGCTCTGAGCAACCTGATTTACTTGAAGATGTCCTTGGTAATTTTTGAAAGATTTGGACTAGATTACTTTAAAAGTCACTTCCAACCCAAATTATTCTATAACTCTGTGATAGGGGAAAGGGTTCAGAGATGTTCTGTGTTGTGTATTGTGCTAGTCAGATGCATAACCCACATGGACCCTCACTCTGACCCAGATCATTTCCCTTCCCTGGAAAAGAAGTGCTAGTGTAAAGAGGGGAAGTCACACTCCACACAGAAAAGCTTCCTTATATGGCAAACAGAAGACTCTCCACTGGTGGAATATCAGAATTAAAACTGAGTCATGTCATAAAAAATTCAAGCAATTCTAACAGTCCTTGTGTCCATAAAACCATCATTTGTTGTTGTGTGAGTTTTATAAATTCTAGCTTACTTTTAAGACTAGTTTCTGCAAGAGAAGACATACAAACTATATTGTTGATGGATCATATTTTTGATGGTGGTTGAATGATAAATTGTGTCTTCTCCAAAGAATTTTGGTATATTTACCTCAAAAATGAGAGCAGAATTTTTTTTTTAAATTAAACACGTATTTCCAAACAATATACAAGGAATAATTTATTTAAGTAGTCACTTCTATTGCTTGACCAATAATAAATACATGGAAAAACCACAGTTTTTTGCATGGTGGTATTATGTAGTTCAGCAAATTAAAAGGTGAGATGAATTATATTTGATATGTTGTAGAGTTTGGTTAAGTAAATTGATGTCAGTAAGGCTCCCCTCACTTTCCATTTGCATGAACACAGAGGATCTTTCTTATTCAGATAAGCTTGAGGCAAACAGTGCCACAGTTGCCACATTCATCTTCATTTTGAACATCTATATTCCCTCTTTTATGCTTATTTTTTGAAATCCCTTGGTTCCTTTCCAACTCACAGATGGGCACAAAGCACCTTGGCTTTCCACATTCTGCTCTGCTATTGCTTAAGAACTTACCCTCACTGCATCCTAATTAATGAGGATATTGCTGATGGGCACAGATAGCAAAACTAGAGGTAAAGTTTCTTTTGCATTAAACTGTGTGTGTTTATAGATTTAAATTGCTGAATATTCTTAAAACTGTTGTGCTAGTGAAAAGCTTACTGCCTCTCTCCTGGTGTTGTTATGTGTGCATCAAATCGATCTAGGTAGCTGAAAGGATTCAAAGTGCCTTGGCAGATACAAAGTGAGTTGGGAAGCATTAGACCTCTTAGATGGCAGATACAAGAGAGGAGGAGAAACTGCTAGCAAAGGGATTGATGGTAATCTGAGGTTTACCACCCCCCAGCATCTCTGATGTGTTGAGTGCTCTAAAAACGATTTTCACAAGACACTGAAGTGCTATTAGGGGAAATCAGCAAACTGGTAGTAGTAGAACTGGGTTTAAAACCTTGGATCCACCATGAGGCAGTCTTGGCTGTGCTTTTTCAGCCATCTGTGCTCATTTGTTAACCCCCGGGGAGGTTTGTGGCTCCTATAATTTTTTAGCAGCCGTCATGAAAAAGTTTCAGTTATTAGAAGGGGAAGACAGAATACAGAGCCCTTATTGCTGTCAGTTTAAGATAATTTTCTATCATGTTTCTATATAAGTTATGGGAATGATATGTTGTCATTTTTAAAATGTTATGGAATTGGAGGAAGTCAAGCCATTAATTTAAAACAGGGGCAGACAAAACATGCAAAACATGTAGAGAGTGTATCTGAAGAGGCTGGAGAACTGCAAAAAATTTACCATGGGAGGACGTTTTTTCTTCTTCCATCCATTCAACAGATTTTTTTTTTTTCCTCTCCTTCTAATGGTTTTTCTCTCTTTCTCTCTTCCCCCAGAGCCAAGTCTTCTTTCAGGTGCAGTTTCTGTTTACAACCAATTGCCATTAACATGCCATAAGGACAAAAAATATAGGCTTTGAATGAAGTCTGTCCAGCTTCTGCAATAAAGACCTGGTTGAAAGTAGGTTTCCTGAAGGGGAATCTTGACCTGACAAGGAACAATCCTATTGAAACAATCCTATTTTCTCTGTCAAGATTATCCTCTTTTTCCCCTTTTCACTCCCCAAGTGATTTGATACCTTTTTTTTTTTACTTCTCAGCTCTCTGAGTTTCACGAGCTTGACACAGCAATAAAAGCATTTGTGTTTTGTCTATAAACATCAGCAAAATCGCCACAAATGCTCCTGTAATAAATTGCCATTAAATACAGCTGCACCTTTTTGGAAGTGGGAGGGAGGATGGCCATGGCTCCCATCTGAGCTGAGGATAAGCCCACTTGCTTGTGCAGAAGTGAGACGAGGGACCAGATTTGCTCAGCTGTGTTTATCCTCCCGCCTACACGTGTGCCATGCAAGCATCCCACCAGCTGAACATCAGGATAATCAAAACAATATAAAGCCCATGAATCCCAACCAGCTGCAACCAGGCCTGTCATGCCTCTGCCATTATTATTGTTGTTTCAGTTTATAAAATTGGCCTCTGCTGGCGGCCCTGATTGCAAATGCTTTTCCTTCAGCTTCTCTGCAGCTCCCGTGTCCAGGGGCCATTCTACATGTGACAGCTCTGCAATCCCACCTCAGTGTGCTCTGCAGCCCCACCTTGAATCCTAGGGCTCTGAAGGCAGTGGGTTCCATCATTCCTCCTGCCACTGGTGTCTTTGAGCTGCAAATGAATTCAAGAACCTTCCCAGAAAGGCTTTTGAGCTGATCAAAAATAAAATGCACCATATACTGCTGTGTGAGCACACTGTGACTGCATTGGTGGCTTTACTAAAATTTCTGTGCCTTTCGTACCCATTGTCTGCTTCCAGTTGGGCTGACAGGGGGGTTTTACCCATTTCTCACAGCCCTGCAGAACCTGGCTGTTATGGGACCCTCCACCTGCCTCATGGGCATTTCTCATGCAGAGTCATCCCAATGGGCTGCTAGTGCATTCTCCCACTACTGGAAAAAAACAGTGTTGCTCAATACTGTCTGTTGACTTTTGCTAGATTAACTGGACCTGTGGACTTCTGAGGAAATGGTATGGCTCTTCCTCTCACTATGAGAAACTGAGAGCACAGTTTAGGGTTTTGAGTGCAGAAACCAATGTTATGCATGCTCCAAAACTCATGCCAGCTTTTTGAAATGTATCAATTAGTTCACAGAGAATAAAAAGGGTAAAAAGTGAACAGTAAGGCACGTTGAAATTGGAACTAGGTGATACACAAAGAGCCTAAACCAGAACCTGTGAACGTCCCTTCCTCAGGCAGGGCTGCTCTGAGCATCATGTGGTCTCTTGGTCTTACAGTGTGGGAAAGAAGAAGCTGGTCCTGCTCTCTGGTCCACCATATCCTGCAGTTGTTGCTCCTGCTTTTGACAGAAAGGAGGCTAGTGTGAATGTAAGAAATCTCACCCTTTTGGTGATTCCAGGATGGGAAGTGCTTCGTCCTCAGCAGTGGCAGTCTCTGCTACTATGGCCAGGCAGTGAGGTTGTGCTGCTTGGGGTGGTGGTGTTGGTGAGGGAGAAGCCCAACATGATCCATCAAAGAGTGATTGCAGATCAGAAAGCCAGCTGTGTCCTGGGCTACATCCAAAGCAGCATGGCCAGCAGAATGAGGGAGCAGATTCTGTCCTTCTGCCCTGCTCTGCCCAGACCCCACCTGGAGTGCTGCATCCAGCTCTGGGGTTCCCAATGTAAAAATGATGTGGACGTGTTTCAGCAGATCCTGAGGAGGCTGGAAGATTGATCTGAGGGCTGAAGAACCTTTCCTGTGAAGGCAGGATGAGAGAGCCTGTACAGTCTGGGGAAGAGAAAGCTCTGTAGAGACCTTATAGCACCTTCCAGTACACAAGAAGAGCCCGTAAGAAAGCTGGAGAAGGGCTTTTTACAAGGGCATGTAGTGATAGGTCAAAAGGGAATGGTTTCAAATTAAAAGAGGTAGGTTTATGTTAGATGTTGGGAAGAAATTCTTTACTGTGGGGGTGGCGAGGCACAGGAACACGTTGCCCAGGTAAGTTGTCAGTCTCCACCCCTGAAACTGTTCAACACCAGGTTGGATGGGGCCAACCCAAGCTATTTTATGACTCTTAGAGGAAAGGAGAAACATGTGTAGTAGAAATAGAAGTTAGTGTCTAGCACAGCTATTGGGGCTGGTTGCAGCATTTTCCCTCTCTTTCACAACTCTCCATAATCCTTTCCCACCCATTTCCCACTGCCAAAATCCTAGCTGGTGCTGTGAACAGACCTCAACCATCACCCCATGAAGGTGACATGAAATCATGCCTAAAGGCTTGTGCCCAAAGGCTTAGGCACTAAATGGCATTGAAGGAAGGCTCTTTGTACTGCCTTTATGTCCTCTCTATGATCCAGTATGACTCCAGCACTTGGAGCTATTCTGATCAAGGGTCTGGTCTTCTTCTGTACAACTGGTATAAGAAGTCAGATACTATAGTAAAGAATGATTTACTTCCCCCAGTCTGGTCTCATGTTGAACTACAATAAAGGTGCTTCCTTAGTCTTAATATTTGTGCAAGGTTACTTGGTGTATATGAAGCAAAGCATGAAGATAATTCACTTAAAAGCACACACGGGAACTTGCTAATTTCTCTGAAGGTTTGGCCAGCTTTCATTGGTGTGCTCCTGGTTTGCATCTGATTTTTATTTCAGACACATGCGTCAGAACACTCTGGATGCTGCCTGGAAACCTGGTTTTAATGAAAACAACCATCTATACATCTCATTCTGAAGACATCTACTGGAAATTTTTTCTCCTCTTCCCATGATTTTTTAAAAGTCTTAAAAAATATTCTTTTTAATCCTGTTTTTCAGATTTGTAACTATCATGTGAATGGATCTGTTGAAACATTTCCTTTCCCCCCCTCCCTTTTTCATTTTACATGGGTGGTATTAGCACTGCATGGTTCTGGCCCTGACAATGTGTCCCATTCTCTGAAGGTGCCCTATTTCCACAGTGTCCCATCGCTCTGCTGAGGTTAATGATGGGTTTTACCTCCAGCAGCTCTTTCGGAGAAAGCTTAAATTGGCAGATAGGGCAGGACCTCAGACAGAATGCTTTTGTGACCTGTCTCTGAGACACTTTTGAGGTAAGCCCTCATCTGTGGCTACACCAGGACTCATTCAAATCACCATAAAACAGAACTGCTACTAAAAATCCCACTCTCTTTAACAGACTTGGATTGCTTTTTCATTTGTAGGTCTGGGTCCAGAAATGCAAATTGTCTCTTCCCTGCCACTGGTCCTGAGGTAGGGTTGGAACTCTGCTGTCCTCTTCTTGTTTGCTCTAGGTGATATGGAGAGCAAGACTCACCCTTGTCTTTTTGCTGATTGTGCAGTGTGCTGTCCTCAACAGAAGCCTCAGCCCCTGTTGCCTGCATCAAGCTCTCTGGAAGCTGAAAATCAGCAGGGATTTTCTCTACAGGACAGGAGATGGTACATCCCATTGTCTGTGGATTCAGTTAGCTGCTGAGCTTCAAACCTGTATTTCAAAAGTATGCTTCGATGTGCTTAGCTTATTTTTGTTCTTCCTCTGATCTTTTAAAAATACTTGTTCTTTAGCTATATATAGCAGAGCATAGTCTCCATAGTCAGATCAGACAAACTGCAGAGAGTGTTTGCTTTTGGGTTATTTATAGAGCTCTTAGCAGCACTGTCCCCTTGCCCTTTTTTGTACAAAGCTGGGGTATGCTGGGCTGAAAACATGACCTTATTCTCTGGGTATGCAGAATGGCCATTTGGAATCCCCTTTTTAACAAAACTTGTGTTCCAAAAGGAAATATTGTATTTGCAGCTACAAATTTCTCAGTTCCTGCGCCTGGTTGAGTTACATGCATACAGTAAGGTGTGATACATGCATACAGAGCTCAGGAGGTTTTCATAAATCTTGTAATAGTTGCACATGTTCTCCATCAATATCAATAGACTTCTGCTTCATGATGTCCTCTGAGCTACACAGCTGTTAGGATTGTCAGACAATCTGGGTATGGGATCTTTTGGGTTGTGATGCCAATGTGAGTATTCGATATGCAATACATTTATAAAACATGGCTACAGGAGTTTTTATCATTCGTCCAAATAATGTATTTTCATTAAAGCTTAAGGCTAACACAGATGTCTTGTAATTGATTAAAATGAATAGTTTTTCTTCATTAAAATATACACATACTATGAATAGTCTATAATTTTCCCATTGGTCTTCCCAGATGGATGAAATTTGAAATATTTCCTTCTTGTCTTCTAGCCTTCCCTGTTTTTCTCAGTTTTGTACAGCATGCATAATTAATACTTACAATTAACAATATTCTACTTCCCTAAAATAGCAAAGATCAATGGACATAGCATGACATCAATTTTTGTATCAAATTAAAAGACCTTAGGTGCACTGAGCTTCATTCTGTCATTCTCACTGTATGTTATTCAAAGAGAAATGTCAAAATTTTCATTTACATGAGAAGGCCATCAATACATGGGAGAAAATCCTTGCAGGGAAATCTGGTTGCTCCAAATGTTAGGTCAAACTTGATAATTTTTGCACAAGTCCTTTATTAAAAAGAGCTTAGTGATCTACGGTGAAAGGGAGTGTAGGCTCATTACATACACAAGGTCGATGTACCTTTTTCCCAAACATTGGCTCAACAGTGATATCACGTGTTATTACAAGGATCATGTACCATGGAATGACATAGTTATCCCAGAAAATTTAAAATGAATGTTTAATACAATCAGCAAGTAAAGCAAACAAGCCTGTTGGACAAAAAATAGCTTCCAAAAACTTTTATCCAGACACTATTAAATCTTCTTAGACAAGATAGTGCAGAGCTCCCCACAGCAACCTGCTATCTGCCCTAGGAACTGGAGGAATCATCAATACTCTTGGCAACTGCAAAACATAGCTACTTGCATATCAACAACATTCTGCAAAATTAATAGATCACATTAATTCTTGGTGTGACTTCAACTCAGATTATTGATGAATACCACTGATGAATATGGACAAATTGTGTTAATACTTAGTAGTAGAATAGTGAAAATCACATTCCTTAGAAGGAAAATCCACTCAGTGGAATATGGCTAGGAATTGTTGCTGAAGGAGGCGGGATTTGTGGAAAGGAGGAAAGAATGAAGAGAGGAGAAAGAACAAACAAAATGTCCTGTTTTGCATTGAGAGAATGGTGTTCATGCATGTTCCATTTCTTCTGGGATGTTCTGTAGGATTAGAATAAAGAAAACACACCCAAAGGCCCTTTTAAGATGGATTTTTCTTCCTGACTGCCAGTTTTAAGCTTTCCCTTCTTCAGAACCTGATATTGTAGGCAGTGCATCAGGAGAAGCATGTGTGCATCAGAAATACATGGGATCATCTTTCTCTAATATATGCTCAGTGCTCATCCCACAGGGTTTATACTTCTCTTTGGTGCCTGTGATGCTCTGGCTCTCTCAGAGCCCTAGGACCTCTCTTGGGCAATTACTTCTTGCAGGGATTAATTAATTCAGCTTCTTGGGTACCTGGATTTAAATCATGGTACTCCATGTCAGGCTGTCAGGTAATTTTCCCCTGGCCCTTAGCTTTCCACAATGTATCTCCTGCATGCAGCATCTTCCAGGTTGTTGGGGAAGATGAATCAGGGAAACCTTATAAATACGATTGTTTAGCAAATGATTCTGAAAATATGAAACCTATAATTGAAATAGAAATGAAAGCTTACTTTGAGTTGTAGGATACCGAGCCTTAGTTACTATATAACCTGAAAACAATAGCCTAGCCATCTGAAGGAGAATCCCTTTTGATTGAACATTACCCTTCTGCTGGCTAAGGGATCCAAAGGTCAATGTTGCAAAAGAGAATAATCTAAAGAGTAGTTTTTAGAGTTTAAAATATGACACAGTATAGTAATGTAGTAGTTCTTATAGGCTGTATGTAGATTCTATAGGATTCTGTGCCTTGTGCTGGTTGTTTAGTGTAAATTAGAATATTCAACACCAAAGGAGATATAGTGTATTGTAACAAGGTCTAGCTCTCTCTAGCTCTCTCTTTGGCTCTTACCCCTATGCTCTGACCCCTGCCATCTCGCTAATACCTCTTGGCCTCATTCCCTCCTGCCCTTGCTCTCTTTCCCCTCTTCTTTTCTCTCTCCCTCTTGGGCACGCTTATATCTATGGCTGGCAGCTTAAGCAGAGCTCTTGCACCCATGACCTATGCAATAAACTGCATGTTTCAAGAGCTGCCCTGGACTCCAGAGATCTCTACCGTCAACGTCTTGTTGGTGTAGTATTAGCTCCTACACAGGTGGTCTGCATTTCCCCTTGTTACATCCTCCAACATCTCCCTGTGGAGACAGCTCACTGTTGGGAATTTAGGATAAAATTCCCTGTAGCATCAAGAGGCTGCTTGAGAGGAAATGAAAGCAAAAATTGTTTTTTCTAGTGAGATATTAAGTCAGGTGTTATTTGCAGTACTGGAAACAGGTAAAATAAATGTAAATTGTAATTTTAATCTAAGACTAGATAATAAATACCTTCCCACTCCCTAATAACTTCCTCAGAGACACCTTAGAGGTCTCCCAGCTCCTGCAGCCAGGGTCCAGACTTGCCTGTTGTGGTGCTCCTTTTCTTCCTTCAGAGCAGATTTGGAAAGCTGTCACCAGGGTGGAGCAGAAGAGCCTTCTCAGTTGCTCCTTTCCTCCCCTTGGCCTCCACCTGCTGCTGAAGTGCACCCAGGGAGGGTGTAACTTCTGTGTGCAGCCATCATCTTCATGCTCATTATCATTCAGAGGCCTTTCTGTTTTTTTCTGCACCACCCATCTGGTCCCTGTTTCCTCCCAGGAAGTTTCCATGTGCAGCCCCAGCCACTCCTCCCTGCCCAGACCAGGCATCTGTTGAAGCTCAGGGGTGCTGGGGGATGTCTGTGTCCCCAGGTGTCACCTCAATGGCACAAGTGGTGGGCTGCACATGAGGTGGTAAATAAGCTATCTGCATCTCTACTCCATCTACACACTCTCAAAGAATTTTCTGTCACAGAAACTTACACGACTTAAAGCTGAGTAAATGTGATCTTTCAGAGCGATTTTCTGTTGTTACATTTTGGGTTCTTAGACATGGTCACGTTATGTTTAAATCAAGTTGGCGCAGATGAGGGAACTAAGTAATTATTCATCATCCTGCCAGCAGTGGCTTTCCTCACTACACACAAAGTGCTTCTTTATAGAAGATTAAAGCACATTGTTTCTGGTTAGGAAGCCCTTTCCTATTCACTGAACATCATTGCCAAATCTTGAAATAGTTGTATTTGTAGAGACTTGAAATGTCTAATTTCAGTAAGCACAATAAGCAGATCCATACTTCTCACCAGCATGCCTAAAACAACATACTTTATTTTAGGGACTGTAGCAAAAATCAACAGCTTTAGAAAATTAAATTACCCCTTTGCTGAAAGCCTTCTGTTGCAGACATGGCAATAGCTCACAAGTTAGATAATGAATTGCATATGGCTTTTAGATAGTTTCTTTAGCAAATTTTATAGAAAATGATCAGATTTACAGTGGGTCAGTGCAAAACTATGACTAGAGTTCTGTCCCTGGGTCTGTTTCCTTCTCTTACTTTACCTAACTTTTATCTTGTATTTGTAAGTATAGAAGTTTCTTTGCAAAAGTTTTGTAGTTTAAAAAAGTTTTTTTAATATTGTATTTGGACTTTCAAGGTTAAACGTAGCAGAGAGACATTAAGGGGTATGGAGGGAATCCCAGTCTATCTGGCTTCTCATTGGCTTTCAGGGGGTGTGTTGCTTTAAGACCAATTTGAGCCCACTAGGAACTCCGTCATTCTCATTCAGTTTTGGTCTACTTTGTATTTTTATTGACTAGGTAAATGTAGCATGCAGCAAAAGGGAGTTATATTAAGATGAAAAATGCACAAAAATATTACTAAATAATTTACATGACTTAGGTCCCCAAAATTGGACTAGATCTCTTAAAAGGGCAAACCTTCTCCTAAATGTAGATACATTTTTGTTCTAGCAATGCGTGAAATACTGTGAGATTAATTTTACTCATGGCATTTCAGTCTTTCTACTTCTAGCAGCAACCAAAACAGAAGTGCAGAGGCAGAAAAACTGATTGCTCAGATGAATTCAGTGGCGTGTGGAAAATACAGTGCACTATAGCTGTTCTGCAGATAAAGAAAGGAGCACAGAAAACAAAAAGGATCAGAAAGAAAAATATTTTTTGTGGGAGAAAGCCCTGCCTAGCAGACCAACTTTATAGTCTTTTTACTGTCCCATCATGCAGGTTACAAACTTCAGTCTAGAGGGGACTGGGATACTTGAGGGCATAGAAACTGCCACACTGCTGTGCAGATAAATTGTCTTAACCTGTGTATAGAAGAGCTTGAAAACCACATTGTATTGCTTGGTTGGGAGTCATTGGTCAGGCACATTGGATTGTCTAGACAGCAAACGCCCCTGTTCTGAGGGAATGCACTGAAAAATGGCAAAGGCTCCAGTACTTCCAGTTCAACTTTTTCTCCCTGGTGCTAGGAAAAATAGAAAGATACATACAGAGCAATGCCTACAATTTCCTGGACCAGCTTGAGAAGTGGGCCCATGGGAATCTCATGCAATTTAATGAGACCAAGTGCAAGGTGCTGCACCTGGGCTGGGTCAGAAGTGGTATCAGCACAGGCTGGGCATGACCAGCCCCAGAGCAGCCCTGCCCAAAAGGACTTGGGGGTGCTGGTGGGTGAGAGGCTGGACATGCCCCGGCCATGGCACTCACAGCCCAGAGAGCCAAACGTGTCCTGGGCTGCATCCAGAGCTCCATGGGCAGCAGGGGAGGGAGGGGATTCTGCCCCTCTGCTCTGCTCTGCTGAGACCCCACCTGCAGCACTGCATCCAGAGCTGGGGACCCCATGACAAGGAGGGACATCAGCCTGGACATCAACCTGGTAGAGTGAGCCCAGAGGAAGATCATGAAGATAGAGGGATGGAACATATCTCCTATGAGAAAATGCTGAAGGAGTTGAGTTCATACAGCCTGGAAAAGAGAAGGTTTTGGGTGCCATGGTTGTGGCCTTCCAATACCTGAAGGGAATCAACAAGGCAGACAGAGAGAGACTCTCCACAAGAGCATATAGTGACAGGACAAAGGGAAATGGCTTCAAAATGAAAGAAAGTAGGTTTAGATTAAGTAGTAGGGAAAAAAAATCCTTTACTGTGAGGTTGGTGAGGCATTGGAACAGGTTGCCCAGAGAAGTTGCCAATGCCCCATCCCCCAGAAGTGTTTAAGGCCAGGTTAGATGGAGCTCTGAAAAACTGATCTAGTGGAAGATATCCCAGCCCATAGCAGAGGACTGGAACTAGATGATCTTTAAGGTCTCTTCCAACCCTGGTCTTTCTATGAACCTCTGAAACTATGATACAACAAATATTTGAGTTGTAAGGAAAGTAGACTGTTTTCAGGCTCCACTTTGTCTAGTGATAGCACAGTTTCATACTTGTTTGTTATTGGGGCTCCTAGGAGTTGCCAAGAAATCCAACAAATTTGTGTGATTACCTGCTTGAGAGACTAGCTGGTGTTAACTGATGCTAGTTACTAATTTTCACAATGCAAATGCACACTTTAAAAGGAACACCTTTTGAAATCCTTTTTGAACAGTTAGGACTTGGAGATGGAGCAAAAACAATTTGTCCAGCAAGATTGATATTGATGCAAGTGAAGGGCACTAAACCACTTCCAAGAGGGATTTAAAAATTTGTATTCTAAATTTGCCTTCCTTTCCCAGTGTTCTTCTGCCACATACTTTTTATTTTAATTAATATTGGATGATGCAGAAACAAGAAGAAGGCTGAATATAAAGGCAAAGAGGAGATGGCTTTTCAATGGCACATTTCTCAGAAAGGAATTAATCAGTTATGGTGTCCCATCCTTCTTTTTGCTAACAGGCTCCAGAATTCTTAAATTAATCTTTCTCACATGCTTTCATTATTTTGTTTTAACCTTGCCATTTCTTGTCCTGTCTGTTCATTTGCTTGTCTGGCTGTGCTTCAGCTTGTATGCTTGTGTAATAAAAATGGTCTTCTGTCTGTTTTGTTTTTATTTTAATTTCCACTGCTTGTCAGCAGAGTGTAGTCTTCTTTCTTCTTTAACTGAAACCTTCAAGTCATAGTCAGTAGTGAAGTGGAGGAAAAAATGGCCTCAGCTTCAATTTTCGTTCAGGACAAGTTTCCAGTGTGATCTGCTGGAAGGAGGGTATGAGGATAGACACAAATCCTCCTGTGGTGTTCTATGTTTCCTCTTAATGCTAACTGCATTTAATATATTGGACATGGCTAAAGAAGGAAGTGATGGAGCAGCAGTGGGAGAGGCTGAAGCAGATGTTTAAATACAGGGAGCAGGCCATGTGCTCCAAAATCTGCTTTTCAGTGTTGTCCCAGTAGGAAAGGAGGCTCACATGAGTGGCTCCTGGATCTGAATCTTTCCATCCATGAGCCCTGCTGTGGCTCTACATGACTCCTCCTCATCCAGCAGCAGAAGGTCCCTGGCCTTCCCCAGCAGTCAGGTTGCCCTTGCAGTCAGCGATAGTTACACCCTTGAACTGCCTGCTGCTGCTGCCACAGAGATTGTTTTGCTTCGGGTGTGGGCTTGTAACTTCACTAAGCCCTTTTAATTTTCTCTTGTTGGCTACCTTCTGCACATCTAGGTAATTGATATTGAACAACCACCCAATCAATTTTTGAAGTAAAGACTTTTTGAAAATGATTTAAAAATATTTTTCTTTAATTACTCCCACACTTCTCTTGAAACCTTTCAGCTGTGATATCCATGTTCCTGGGGAAGGTAATGAAGCAGAAGTCCCGTATAAAAGTATTTCTTTCTGTCTTGCAAAAATAAGAATGTGCTGGTGTCCTTCTCCTCCCTGCAAGTCTAGTTCAAACACACTTTGTTTAAGAAAATTCTTACTAGTTTACACGTCAGAAAGACCCCAATACTTTAACAGCTGTGTATACCAGCAGTCTTATATTATAGACTCATGGGGACTCTCTATTATGTACATGAAAAACAGCTGATCCTGGCTATTGATTAATAGTCCAATATTTCCACCATCATAACAATTAAAAATAATTCCATGAGCAGTAAATAATTCTTAGGTTGCATATATTTAAAGTGATTAGAAAATTTAAAGCAAAGTAACGTTTCTGCTGGGGCCTTCCATCGTCCTGCAATAGCATGCATTGTTTGAAGCACAGCAGGGATGTCTTCTTGCTTGCATCAGCTTTATCTAAGCTCCCCAATAGCTCCATTATGGTAGCATCTGAGAGCTGACCTGCCTCTCTGTGTGTGAACAGAGGAGGGTGGAGCGTGAGTAGTCAGCATATACAGACAAATGGCAAGAGCCAAATTTATAAAAAAAAGGAGATGTAGGAAAAGAAGTTTTAAGGAAGCCGCCTGAGATCACACCAAAAGTCACTAATAAGAATTAATTGGGGAATTAAACAACTGTTTCACAGACACTAAGTTATCACCTGAATCAGCAGCAGTGAGCCTTCCTCTTGGTCTGAATTTTGCCATCATTCAATTGGCAGTAACACAGTGGGACTAGGAAACAAACCATACTGTATTATACGTCTCAGGTAGTTTTTAAAGGACTGTAGCCTTGTAGAAGAAGTGTGGCTCTTTATTGCAGTGTTGTCATGACTTAGCAGGGCCAGTGCAGCACCTGGATAAGGACATCTTGTTGCATGAGAATGGTTGCCAGATTTTTGTGAGAATTTCTTAACCCTCTTTCGGTAGAAGTGTAGTGCCCTTATTCAGCATCTGTTGTATTGGGTTTGTGTGGCCAGATTTTGGTAGTGGGGGTGCTACAGGGGTGGCTTCTGTCAGAAGCTGTGAGAAGCTTCCCCTATGTCCTACAGAGCCAACAACAGCTGGCTCCAAGATGAACCTGCTGCTGGTGAAGGCCAAGAAAATCAGTGATGGTGGTAATGCTTCTGTGATAATATATACAAGAAAAAAAAGAAAAGGAGAGTTATTGCAAAGATGTAATTGTGGCCAGAAAAGAGAGGAACAATTATGCAAACACCAGGGTCAGTGAATCAAAGAACCACAGAACTACAGAACCAATTAGGATGGAAAAGACCTCTGAGATTATTTAGTCCAACCCATGACTGAACACCTTGTCAACTAGACCATGACACTGAGTGCCACATCCAATCTTTCCTTATTCACTTCCTGTCACAGTGACTCCATCACCTCTCTGGACATCCCACTCCAATATCTAATCATTGTTTCTGTGAAGAAATTCCATCTTAAACCTCCTCTGGTGCAGCTTAGGACTGTGTCTCTTGTCCTATTGGTGGCTGCCTGGGAGAAGAGGCTGACCCCCGTGTTGTTACAACCTCCTTTCTGGCACTTGTAGAGAACAATAAGGTCTCCATGAGCCTCCGTATCTCCTCCTTTCCACCCCCAGCTCCCTTAGTTGGTCCTCATAGTACAAGCACATCATGAAGTGAAGTGAGAAGGAAGGGAAGGAGGTGCTCCAGGCAGAGCAGCTAGGATTCTCCTGCAGACCATAGTGCAGACCATGGAAGCAGCTGTGCCCCTGAGACCATGGAGGTCAGAGGGGGTGCAGAGATCCACCTACAGCCAGTGGAGGAGGCCTGTGTCAGAGCATGCCTTGTTCTACGTGACTGATAGTGACTTAATCCAAATGTTTCATTCACTAGGGTTCATCATCTAGTAGACTTATCATCTTGGGTAGGAAACCAAGGTGAACTAGATTAGGTGTTCAAGTCCAGGTTTATGGTTGCAAACTGCAAGAAGACATGAAAGATAGTTTAGAACTCAAATTTGGCATGTTGGTGCTAGCTGGTATACATGAAAGATCTAATCTTAAATTCAGTTTTAATTTGGGTTGTAGATGCCTGGGCTCTTGGCTGTAAACACCAGAAGTTTAATCCTAGGGAATGACTAAAGTACTCTGTACCAGGAAGAGAGGAGAGATCAGACCCCAACATGTGGTCATCTGGATGCAATTATGAACTTCCAGAATGTCTTCTTAGATGTGGATTTGTTCTGCTAAAAGAGTAGAGATACAAAACAGCCACATCCTCCGGAATAAAAAGACAGAGATGCATGTCATTCCATTTTCGGCTGTGCTTCATTAAGAAGAGCAGAGGAAATAGACCCTGATAATACCAACTAACATCAGTTTCCTGAGTAATGACTACCAGCTAGCTAGGGTTAACACAGAGACTTCACAATGCGAGAGCCAGTCTTCAAATCATGTAAATGTCCTATGTTAATTTTTCAGTATTTGCCATGCTTTGTCCTTCATTCATTGATTTCACTCTGCACCTTAAAATGCATCACTTTTGAGCTTTTTTTTTGCTCAAAAGACAGGGGTAGCAATATTGGCTTGAAAAATTTGAGGGAAATTCCACTCTCCTTGTCATGTCATTCTGTAAACATCCTGGCTTAGTGCTTTGCTGAGATCACAAAGCCAGGCTAGCTACATATATCTGGGTTTAAGATGGCCAACAGTAATATTCTTACAGTTCAGTCAAAGTTTGCAGCTAACACGTGTCTTTATGGCGCTGTCACTTAATTAGGAGCAATGTATGTTCTGCATCTAAAAGCAAACAGAATAATTCTTGGTGATTTCCTGTTCACTGTAGGTTGTGAAATGTCAGCATGCCAGGAACAAGCAAATATTAAGGCAATATATAACAGAGCATTTGATGTAACAAAGCCGCAAGAAACACACATTTCTGTCTCTTCCTCTTTAATATTCCAGGTACAGAAATTAAAATAACACCTCATCATAGATTGTATTGAATCAGAAGAAAGATGTCTGGCTTTTCATTGCCTCTATGGAATGGGACCACTCCATGGGTTTTGTCCAGAACAGAGAGGGATATCTCTCAGATACACCTAAACAAAGAGGAAACGAGATTTGGACATTCTTGGCATTAAAAACATGCATCTTTAGGCTCCTGAGAAAACCACCACATGCCAAGTTTCAGTTCTGTATACATATATTACCAAGCAGCTAACAAAATTATGCCAGTTTCTGAACAAAGGAGAAGAAAAAATAAACAGTTAAAAAGAGGGCAAGGTAGCATCCACACCAGGGGGAAAGCCAAAGATGTGTAGGATGAATCATTCCTCCTCATGCCATCAGCAGGGTGTGTATGTACTCTCTTTAGAGTTTTCACTACCATTCCTGCATTAATGCAGTTATCTTTGGCACAGCAGAGTGTGCAAGAGAGTAAGTGCACAAAGCCTCTCAGATGGCCTCAAAACAGTCTTCAAAGGACCTTTGGTGTGCATTTTCAATGGCACATTTAGAAATTATCATGTAATAATTTTCTCTTTGCACCTTGCGAATCCCAGCCACTAAAGGGCTGCTCACACATAGGTTGTATTTTCATAATTGTGAGCACACAGTTAATGTATTATATATGCTTTCTGTCTCGATATCTTGCATGGATTCAGCTATTGTGTTGAGAAGGTACTAGATAGTGGTGGCATTCACAAGGATAAAGACAGAAGTAACTGCAGTGCATGACACAAAGCTGCTTACATCTGTGTCCACACGGGGACAGTGCAGCTCTACGAGAGAGACAGCCTAAGAAACTGCTTCATCCTAGAAAGGCTGAAATATCTGCCCAGACTTGTCCTTCCAAGCCTCACTGTAATTTGTACAGACCTAGATCTTTCTGAACATTCTCCCAAACATCAAATCAACTCATGGAGCAGAAAACCTCTGACAGTTTTTGTAGTATTTTTATGGTTTTGACCATAAAACATTTAATTTATCTGGATTATTGAGAGGTGAAACAAGATCCCACACTGGAGAAGAGTGCCGCAGCTTGTGTTATTAGTAGTGTTAGTTCAGTATATCCTACCGTGTCTTGCTTCCACATTGAAGAAATGTACTTTTTATTCATCCCGGAGTTGTGCTTTTGCACGCAGACAGGATTTAAATTCACAAGTGAAAAGAGCGCCAACAAGAAAAAAGCTGTAGAAAAGCATGGGGGCTGTGAAAAGGCAAATCCCCACAAATGTTTTGGATGTTAAATGGGCCATGTTGAGAGCTTTGTGAAACAAATTGGAAACTTCTCTACCCCTTGCTTTCATTTGTTTAGCAGTTTCTTCTGCACTGAGCACATTAGTTACTCCCCAAACCTTTCTGCCCCCCAGCAGGGAGTTTTCAGTCAAGGCAAAAAAAAAAAATCCATGAAAAAGCTTTTTGTTAAACTTTTAAGGATCTCTGTTATCCTGAATAGCATGTAGTGTTCTACGGAAAGGCATTCTGAATTGGACTGTAAGACTAGATCTATGTTAAACAAAAAGAAGTGTTTGCTCCTGTTCAAGCAAATATAAGACTCTTGCTTTCCGTGATTGTTTTGGAAGATAATGTGTCTTTGTTCTCTTCCCTTTAAGCTGATGGGCTTGCTCATGAATCAGCATTGGCCATTAGTGCAATAGGTATCAGGGCTGAACTTCAGGGCAAAAAGTGGAAGAGCAGCACTGTAAAATAGTTAAGTGGTTTCTGTTTTCCAGGACTGTAAATATGTACTGAATTGAGTTTCTTCTTTCCTACTGTTTGCTTTGAGAATACCAATCCAAACAAATTCCAGAAGCTCTGCCTTTTTTTTTTTTAGCTACAATGAGCTTTTAAGAGCACCTCTATGCCTGAAGAACTCTGTCAAATTCTGTCCATGTGCCCTATTTCAAAACAGAAAACTGTGGTAGAAATAAAGTATTTCAGTTGTCAGGACACAGTGGGTGAGCCTTGTGCAGAATCAGAAGAGACTAATGTACCACAGATACCATGTGTCTGCTCCCTCTAGGACAAACAAAACACACTGTAATATCTTAGCCACACCATGTTGCTGATTGTTGTCATGATCCTTTCCAAGGTGACCCAGGAGAAACTTCTCCTCAATAAAGCCCTGAGCAAAACTGCTCCAGCTGATGCCCAAGAGGATTTTTCACATTGCCTTTGAGTGAAGCTGCAGTGTGGCTAGAGACAGACTGTCCTCTCTGCTCCCCCTGGAGAGAAGGGAAAGGAGAGAGGCCTTGTCAGAAGCCACAGACACAATTTCCATTCTCACTACCTCTGACCTGAAAGTGAACAATAAGGTTGGAAAAATGAATGTAGATCTTGGTCTTTACCAAAGAACTTAGAGATTAAATAAGGATGTAAGAAGTGATGGGACACCCTCCCCAGCTTATTGTGGAGGATGCCAGTCAACTTTCTTGGGTACTTTCACCTCACTAAATCTCTATGGACTGCTCCTTGACCATCCTCAGACAGATGAATCAGCTCTCCAATATAATCTTCAAACAAACAGAACTGGAAGCCACCATGCTGCTAGAGGGCTACAACCTAGGCGCCTTTACTGAAAGCTGGTGGGATGAATCCCGTGAGGAGTGTGGCTATTGATGGCTACAGGCTGTTCAGAAGGGACAGGCAAGGCTCTCTGTGGGTTTCCCTCTACATAAGAAATGAATGGATTTTGAAGGGATCTTTCTGAAATTAGAGAGAGGTCAAAAGTTCATGGATGAGAATCAGAGACTGAGGTAAAAAGGGAACCTTGTGGATGGTTTCTGTCAGAGGCTGCCTGATCCAGGGGAGCCTGTTGACAGCAACACCTTCCTGGCCAGCCACAGGAGGCTCTGGACTCACCACATCTCATCCTGCTGGGGTGCTTCCACCCCCAACCTCTGCTGGAAAAGAAGCACAGTGAGCTGTAGGCAATCCAGAGGACTGCTGGATGCATAGAGGAGAACTTCCTAAACCAAGTAATGGACAGCCCTGGCACAGGGGATCTGTTACTGGACCTGATGGTCATCAGAACAAGTGAGCTCATGGGTGACTTCAAGCATGGAGGCAGCCAGGGCTGCAGTGAACATCACTGGTGGAGTCTGCAGTGCTGAGGAATGTGGCACAGGAGAAGAGTATAGTCAGGACTCCGTATTTTAGGAAAGCAAACTCCAGCTGCTCAGGGAATTAGTCAGTAGGATGCCCTGGAAAACTGCCTCAGGTGCAAGGGAGCAGAACTAAGCTGGCAGATTTTTATGGACACTTTCCTTAGAGCACAAAGCTCTTGATCTGTAAGAAACCAGGTAAGGAAGGGAAGAGACTGGCATGGATGAGTTGAGACCTGCTGAGCAAACTAAGGGGAAAGAATGCAGGCAATGGAAGCAGGCACAAGTATCGTGGAAAGACTATAGGAATGCAGCCTGGTTGTGTAGGGATGGGGTGAGGAAGGCCAAGGTGCTCTTGAACCTGAATTTAACAAGAAAAACAGAAAGGGTTTCTATAGCCAGAAACGGAAGGTCAAAAAAGAAGTTCTTTTCCCTGTTAAAAAGGCTGGCACACCGGTAACAATAAATGAGGAGAAGGCTGAAGTACCGAACAGTTTTTGTCTCAAGTATTCAATCTCTCTTCACAGACCTCTCAAGTCAGTGGACTGCAAGGCAGGGATTGGGAAGTAATGATCAGGTTCATGACCACTTGAAAACCCTGAACAGATATAAGTCTATGAGATCTGACAAGTTACATCCCAGACTTCATGTAGTTGCCAAACTATTCTCCATGATATTTGAAAAGTCGTGGCAGTCAGGGGAAGTCTCTATTAACTGGAAAAAGGGAAATATTGCATCTCTTTTAAAAAAGGGTAGGCAGGAGGACCTGAGAACTACTGACCTGTCAGCCTGGCTATGTAACATGTGCTCCTAGAAGCTGTACTAAGGAACATGGAGAATAGGGAGGCAATTCAAGACAGCCAGCACCACTTTGCCAAGAGGAATTCCTGTCTGACTGATTCAGTGGCCTACTATGGTGAAGTGACTGCATCACTGGACAAGGAAGGTCCAGATGTCATTTATCTGGACTTCTGTAAAGTCCTTGACCCTAATCCCCATGACATCCTTCACTTCAAGTTGGAAAGAGATGGATTCAATTGTTGGACAGTGGCATTGAGAGGGATGGTGGTAGTCAATGGCTCAGAGCCCCAGTGGACATCAGTGACAAGTGGTGCCCTCGGCGTTCTGAGTTGGGACAGAGTTATTTAATATCTTCATTAATAACATAAACAAAGGGATCAAGTGCACCCTCAGCAAATTTAGAGATGATCCCAAGCTGAGAGGTGCTGTTGACACACCTGAAGGATGGGATGCCATCCAGAGGGACCTGGACAAGTTGAAGAAGTGGGCCCATGGGAACACCATGACATTCAACAAGGCCAGTGCAAGGTGTTGCATCTGGATCAGGACAGCCCCAGATATCAGCACAGGCTGGGCATGAACAGCCCCAGAGCAGCCCTGCCCAGAAGGACTTGGGGATGCTGGTGGGTGAGAGGCTGGACATGCCCTGGCCATGGCACTCACAGCCCAGAGAGCCAAATGTGTCCTGGGCTGCATCCAGAGCCCCGTGGGCAGCAGGGGAGGGAGGGGATTCTGCCCCTCTGCTCTGCTCTGCTGAGACCCCACCAGCAGCGCTGCATCCAGAGCTGGGGCCCCAGAACCAGTAAGACATGCCTCTGTTAGAGTAGGTCTAGAGGAAAGCCAGAAAAATGATTAGATGGATAGAACACCTCTCCTGTGATGAAAGGCTGAGAAAATTGGGGTTGCTTAGCCTGGAGAAAAGGGACACCTTACAGCATCTCCCAGTACCTAAAGGGATTTTACAAGAAAGCCAGAGAGAGACTTCTTACAAGGGCATGTGGTGATAGGACACAGGGGAAACGTGTTAAACGGAAAGAGGTTAGATTCAGCCTACATAAAAGGAAAATTTTTTTGCAACGTGGGTGGTGAAATATTGAAACAAGTTTCCCTGAGTAGTTGTGATGTCCACAGAAACAATTAAGGTTAGGCTGGATGGGCTTTTGAGCAACCTAGCATAGTTGAAGATCTCCTTAGTTGTTGGGGGTTTGGCCTAGATGACCTTTAAAAGTTCCTTCCAACCCAAACCATTCTATGATTGTGTTCCTATTATATGATCTTGTCATGTTCAGCATTTGAAATACTTTAGACTGGGAAACAATTCTGAGGTTGCAGTGCAGTCCATGCAAATACCCGTAGTTACTGGGGCAGTAACTAAGTAGACATCTGATACAAATTGCTCTGATGGGCAGCATGTGTTTTAGCTGTGCTGGTGGGTTTGGACACTGTGAGCAGGACCTGGGAGGGCAGACCTGAAGTTATTTTCATGGTTAGGGTCCTAGTGAATCTCACCCTAACAAACAGCCCAGAATTTAGTGTTTTCATGGAAGCAGGAATGCCCATGTAGACTCCCCGGGACAAGTGTAGTGTCTAAGTACACTATTTTTTTTTTGCATAAGTGGATTATGATCAGTAAAGATAATTATACAAATAGCTAATCACAGTCACCTGCCTTTCAGATTTTTAAGTGCTTTTTGAAGTGTTTTCCTGTAGACTGCAGAAATAGATTTCTTTCCAATGGTGTGCACCAGATCTGTGTGTAAAAAGTGCTCTTTCTTTATGTGAAATACAGAAAATTCTGGTCGTCTCTCACACAGATGGGGAAGGTACTTATGTTTAATAGAAGTGGAATGTTTTCTGCTTATTTGCAGAGTTTCATTTCAGGCCAAAGAGAATTTCATATTGTGGACAGCTAGCCCAGGCTATTTGATGTTTCCACAAAGCAATAATCTGATGGAGTGTTTTCCACTATCTGACTAACTTTGAGATTGATTGCTTTAAAAGGAGCCTTGAGTTAAAAGAATGCTACTCCTGTAAGAAAGAACATGCTACTCTTCATGTAGATCAAAACTTTATGATTGGAGAGGTTCATGCTATTCTTAAATAAATTTGAGAAATATCTTAATATCTTGTATTAAGTTCACAGTTATACATTTATGTAGTGGATGGTTAATGAGTACTACATGATGAAGGATATTAACATTAGAACAAAATGATTTAATTAATTGGTTTTTTTTCACTTTGTAGGAAGCATGAACAGAAACATGCTGCAAATTGATCATTTTCAATAAATTACAACTTACCAAGATCAAAGGACCTTTATAGCATTAACAGATGCAGGCTTCAAAATACATAAGTAGCTAAAAAGCATAATTTTTATACTTTTGACTACCATACTAATATTATCTGGCCTATTTTTAATACTAATGAACAGAATTTTATAGGGAACAAGCCTACAACAGCATTTCTACCCTGACTTCCCTGGATATTCAGAGTAGAAAGAAGTTTAATGTACTTTTACCCTCCATAAGCAGTTTTCTTTGAGTTAATGAAGCCAAATCTCAGATTTTATTACAAAACAAATATTACTGTGTGAAAACAAAACCCCACTGCATTTGCAGAGAGATGGAAGTGTTTCTGGAAGATGTGTCTTTCAGCCATAGGTATAGGTTGTAGACCCTATTCTACTTTTTCAGGAAGAGATTTTGATTATCACTGATTCTGACATTGCACGAAGAGGAAAGCAAAGAAATGAGTCTTATGTGAGTAGTGACTGTATTTCTACCACAAAGGATATCATTCTTGAGAAGGTAAATGTAGTTTGATATGCTAGGTACTTTAACCATACCACAGTTAGCATCAAGGTCCTTTTGAGCTGTTTTTGATGGGCAATATAGAGCCAGATTTATCAAAAATACTGTAATCTGCTAAACCAATCCTCTGCAAAGTGGAAGAGGTGATGGCATAGAGATGTCAGTCTAGATCAATTTCTTGTGCTGCACTTTATGGTGAAATTATAGTCCCAGAGGTACTATACAGAGGGCGCCATGGTGAGAGCAAACCTGGGACAGCAGATCCTGCTCCCTTCTGTAAGGAAGTTTGTACTTTTCCTGTACAGAGGCTGTGGCAGCCGTGGCATTTTCCTGCTCAGAATCCAGCACAATCCAGACATACAAACAGTATGTGTTGCATGCTGGTCTCTACCAGATATGTTTTGGTGCAGCACAATTAGCAAGTTTTAACCATTAATTTTATAAGATAATGGGAGAATAAACACGGGGAAGCCCAAAGGACTGTGAAATTGTGTCTATCACCAGAAAGCATCATACTTCCAAAGCTGTTACTGTGATTATTATGTCCAAAATGATACTTCAGGCTTAGGACAGGTCTCCTGCTTTCAGATTTTTGACCTACCCCAGCCGCATCTTTGCTGTATCTACTGTGGTCCAGAACAGAGGGGAAGAACAGCAGCTGGGGGTGGGTCTTGCACTAGTCCAAGCTGCTGTATGCAACTGGAGTTTTTTGCTTTTTCCTTAGCCTCTCATATTAGGAGATGGAATACTAAGTCGTGTATCCCCAGAATTCTAAAGATTTGACTCTGGTTTCTGCTGTTGGGTGAATTATTAACATGATCTTGGTGAGCTCCAGCCACTGAGAACAGCATATGTTTCCAATCTATGTGGTCCCACCAGCAACTTTTTTGAGAAACCATCCCTTTTGGGTTTTCTTCCTGTAAGTGGCCTTCCTGCGTGTGCTGCCTCTCCACTGACAGCCACAGTCACTGCAGGGCCATTGCCATCTTCCTCTGAACTACAACCAGACCCTTCCATGTCACATGGAAGAGCTTTGGAAGGGCACAGAAAAGGGACAAATCTACTTGTCTGAGGTAAGTGAATAAAGGTAGATAAGTAAGCACCTCTGCAACACTACAGAGGGTAAGTGCATCCAAATATCCTGTTCTCTGGGGCAATGTAAACCTGGGCATTAAGTGCACCAGTCATTGAAACACCTTTGATAGAAGCCATCAGGGACAACCAGACACCTACAGCCCCACTTGTCTCCTGTAGCACATTTTATTGCTCCCAGGGATGCACGATGCTTAACTAAAGGGGAAGAAGCATATCTGTACCTACTTAAATTGTGGCCCTAAAAATTAATTTGGTAGACCCTTTTATTCACACTCTTGGAAGCCTGATTCCTTGGACAAGTATGAAGCTGAGACATGGGACTATTCATGTTCTGTTGTCTGAGAAAAGAAAAGATTGTGAGAGGATAACCAGCAAATGAACTCATTTATGTACTTCTCTCCTATGAAAATTATGCTGATATTTCCCACAATGGCTATTTTATGACACTTAGCTGTTATCTGCATTTGGATATAGTTTTTTTTTTTACCCAGTGCTCAGGCATTCTCATATTTACAAATAGAGGGGGACGTGGAAGTCTTTCTTGGTTCTTTTTGTTCCTGCTTCTTGTTTTCTTGTTGTAGTTGTGCTTTTGAAACTATGGATATCAAAGTTTTATGTAATTTCACTCTTAAGTAGTTGCCTATGTTGGCACTGCAATGGTACGGGCAGCATGCACTCTAACATAAAAGGAGAAAATGGTACATTCTTCTCTAAATTCAGTTCAAGTGAAAAGCTTATGTCCAATTAATTAACAGTCTTACACTTGTCTTTTCTGCTGTTATTTTAGGTTGCCAATGTGACTGAAATGCAGAAGTGGAGTGATTTTTTTTTGTTTTCTCATTAAGTAAAATGTGTTAAAGATAAATTTTAAACTAGGCTGTAAAAAACACAAAGATCGCATTAAAATCTGTTTTCTTGTTGTGGAAAATATTTTTTTTCTGTAAACACCAAAGCTTGCTGTGCTATCACATGGATGGCAGCACATCTATTTTTTGAGGCATTGATACTGACTATTTGAGGCTACTTTGTGACAATTGTCATGACAGCATGAATTTTAACTTTTTGAGCTGAAATGCTATCCATTGTGTGTCTGTCTCAATCTGTCTTTTTGGCCAAGGATTAGCACAGGAAAGGTTTTGAAATAAAATAATAAGGTATTTCATATTATGAATCAGAGGAAAGAGCTGTACTTGACACTACAGCTATTTTAAAAACCCTGAAACACTTTAAGGTTCCCATGATTCAGATAAGAAGCCTTTTTTATGTGGTAGGAGACAGGTTTGGGGTTTTTTTAATGTAGGATTTGTGTTTCTACCGTTTCCAGGACAATTTGTCTTACCCAGGTCAAGCTTATTATATTCACTTTTTACTAAAATCCTGTGTCCAAAATGAGGTACAGCAAAACCTCTAGACCTTGTTCTTAATGAGCACCTAAACCTGAGGGTAAGAGGAGCACTATGAATAAAATTCAATATCAAATAGCATCAAACAGTATCAAATCCAGAGCTGCAAGGCATAATCTTGGTGTATGTTAGTGTTGGAGCATGTGAGAGCAGTTTCCATTGTATGAAGACCACACTTTGAAGGATTTTTTTTAAAGAAGAAAAGCTGTCCAGAAGTAAAGCCTTATTCCTGGTGGAAAATTACTGTTATATTTCAGGCCCTTTATCCATTCTTCCCTTCCACCTTCAAAGTGAGCATGAAGAAATATGTGAGCAGAAAGAAAATGAGAGATTTAAAGTAACTTGCTGACGGCCATGCAATAACTAAGTGGCAAACTGGAATGAAATTCACAATACTGTAACTGCATCTCAGTGATTTGCGTGGGAGACTGTGGCACTTCTTACTGAAATCTACTGCAATGCCTTGTCCTATTTGGTGATTATTTGTCCTACTTGGCTTCCCTAACCAGATGCAGTATTCATGAGGCACCATTTGCTGTCCACCTCTAAAACATAAATCCTAGGGCAGATAGTTGTTCAAATATTACTTTCGGCTGTCTGGATTATTTTTTATTTTTGCTGGTGTGGAAAGCTGGACAAAACTTGTATTGGGCATTGCATTGGAAGGGATTTCTATCTTCTACTAATAAGGCAAAATGGAATAATGTAATCTGGAGAAATTAATTTACACAAACCACTTCTCCCTTGACAGTAAATACAAACAGATGGCACCTTGTTGTTCTATTTATGCAGTTTCCAACATCTGAGGAATTTCAAGCTCTAGCATCTGAGAATTCTAGCACTGGTGCCTCTCCTGTTCAATTATTTGTGTTATGGATATTTTAGCAGACACTTTTTTCTCATTTTATTAACAATTGCATATTAAATAGGAAATCATAGCATGCATTCAGTTCTCATTCAAAATAACAGAGTTTTATACTTGGAATTATTATCCGTGTTGAATAAAATGGATATAAAGTTCATATATTGTTGAGACAAAAGATAAATTACACAGGATATAAATAAAAAGTCTTGGTGACTTTGTAATAAACAGAAAAATCCCAATTAACACCATATATAAGCTTTGCTTTTCAAATTGTTGATTTTGACAGGGTTGGTGAGTCAACATGAATTTTTAATTGAGAGAAGCTGTAGAGAAAATGTTTGAAATCTGATAGTCAGCCAGGTTATTTTTATGTAACCTCTCTTAAGCAATTAGGCTGTATTTTAGCTTAAAGTGTAACACTTACAGAAACTACATCTCACATATTTTCCTGGTCTTCTGTTTGTTTTGACATATCTTTCAAAATAGGTGTATGAAAAATAAACAAGCTGGGGCAATGTAGGCTGTATCTGTTCACTGTTTCCCCTTGTAGAGTTTGAATAACTCCTTGCAAGATTTAACCTGCTTTTGTGATGTCTCAGTGGTGTATCTTCACAGTTTCATTTCATGTAGTAAATTTCACCCAGGCCAGAGGCAGCTTTGAGTAATGGGAGGTTATTTCTGGGAGACGTGTTATGCCAGAAAACTGGTGTAACATCACAACTGGGAAGGGCATCCTCTCTTCCTGGGGACCGGATCTTCTTGTCTGACTAGTGCCTGGCCAGTGGTCCCCATAGGGCATGCTGTTCCAATAGCTTGTAAGCTACATACCATGGCAAGGCCTGCATATAAGGGCATTTTTAAAAGCAATTTTTGAGGTAAAAAGAGTGAGAAGAGTCTCAGGTTAGTTTGGCAGAACTTGGCTGGGTGTGAACTTGAACACCCTCTGTTTCACCTGTATTGTAGCATTGTTCCCCTCTAAGATACTTATATTTCTATGCATGCAGTGTAGGAGTGGCCCAGGTTTCCTTCTCTTGGCAGTGTTCTCACACTGCAGTTTGGACCATGGATTCCCCTGTGCTTGGGTGCAGTCTCCATCTGGGAGACCACAGGATGCTCCTGGGAATTAATGTACAAATCTGTGCTGGATACCCTTTCTGTACAAATCTGTGCTGGATACCCTTTCTATGTCCAAAATGGGAATTACAAAGGCCAGTCTCTTTTTCAACTGTTTTCTGCTGTTTGGATCCAGACACCTGGAGACTGGCAGTCCCAGGCACCAAGGGGCTGCCAATGGTACCAGTTTGTCCCTACCTGCCTGAGAGCAGTGGATATTTGGTAGTGTGCCTGCATGCAGGTTTACAGCTAATGTGCAGCATGATGTACATAGCTGCTGTGATGTGCATTTGGTGTCTTCTCTGCATCCAGGGATGTTTGATTTCTCAGCTCATGAATCTTCTGTCTACTGGGCTTTACAATGTGGCACCTCTGCATGCAGTGTTGGGTAGCAGAGAGGGGTGTCCACATCCAGACTTACCCGTGAAGAACAAATGTATCTGAGGGCCTCACCAAAATAAAATTGAAAAAAGTTATGAAATTAGCAGGTGGGTTTGTAGCCAGTCCAGGAGATTTTTGCCATTGTGTTTTCCCAGCTGTCTTCCCCAGTTTATGTTAGAGTGTAGCTCAGTGTTTCCATGTGGGAACTTGGGTGCCCCAGCTATCCTGCCATGTTTGCAAAGATTCTTACTCAATCAGGTTGTTTAATTGGTTTGGATTAACTTTTTTTATCTCTTTCTTTTTTGGGAAAGGAATGGGTGTGTGTGTGAATTTTTTGTTTCTTTTTTTTCTTTAAATTTAACCTAGGTAGTTTCACTGGATGTACTTTCACTATACATCTCAAATTGTTTGCATAAATCGAACTTGGGGATCAGGCACAAGTGGCCAGAAGAAACTGGTATCCCCTAAACTGGTTTAGTTGCTTTAGTTGCCAGAGACAGTGACATTGAAAGATCCATATTTTTTGTTGATTAATTAAAATAGATACCTACAATTTAACCTTTTCATGTGTCTACCTGCAGCAGCTGAACCCAGACTGCATTTCTCTATATCTGCTTTAAAAGAATAAATAAGCATTAAAATCTACAGAAGGCACACAAAAATAATGCATAGATGTGATAACATGATAACCATTCTGTGTGTGTTTTTACCTGTTCTTCATATTTAATAAGCACCTATCTAGAGATTTTCATCTCTGAAATGCTGCTTAGATGTATGCTTCTTTCAAGTAGATATATCAGTTTTACAGGTGGAAAAATTGGGGCACAAGAGAGATTTAATAATTTGCCTGAATAAAATAGTGCTGTAAGAAATTTTTCTGAATCAAGCAGTAGCTCATGTATCCTTCTCCTGCGGAGAAGAACTGCATCCTTGGCCCAGGACCCACTTCAGCCACAGATGGAAAATGTGTGCAGTGTTTACCTGAAGCGCCTTGGGGAGTGGTGGGTGGCTCCAGCACTGAGGAAACACTGTGCTGTTCAGAAACAGGGAGTACTGGAGGCTGTGCCTGTGCCAGTGGGCTTGCCCTGCTCCGCTGTGCTGTGCTACAGTGCAATGCTCATGTCCTCACACAGGACACAGCCAGGCCTTGGCTGTCCTCCAGGTGCACACTGAAGCCAGTAGTGCTTGTCTGTGCAGGCAGGCGTGCCCATAAAAATTTTTGGTTTTGTTGATAATCTGCTTTTAAGCTATTCGTGATGTTTTCTGTCCTGTGATTGAAAGTGTGATTACAGCACGTACAGTTGTACATGACCTAGCTTTAATTTAGCTAACTTGGATATTAATAGCTACAAAATTGTACTCTAGGCTATAGTTATCCTCCAAGGAACCTGGCAGGTTACACAGTAAGTGGGTGTATGTCTTTGCTGCTAACTCCACTCACGATACCTTGAGTACAGCTACAGGTGCTGCAGATACATCTCCAGTGTGTGAAAAAGGAGAGCAAGGGCTTTGAGCTGTAGTAGTTATGCACAGGTTATTCTAACTTCTGAAGTATGGTGTATATTTGCTCTGTATAGGGATTTATACAGCAGTAGGGAGCATAGGATCTTGACCATCTTCCACTTGTGTCTACAATAATTGCCTCCACAAGGGTAAAACTTGCCATGGAGAGCTCCTGAAACATGCACTGTGCTGGGCTGAAAAAGGAAACATCAGAGATGTGCCTCTCCCTGGAGCAGGGATCACAATGTTGTGATGGTTAAACACCTGGAAAGCTCATGCCATTGCCTTGGACTAACTCCTGGGAAGGTTTGTCCTTGTCCCATGTTTAGCATTTGTGCAGGAAAAGATGTGTGTCCTTGAGAAAACAACCTGTCAGGTCTAGGTTTTTAGATATTACCTAGGCCTTCTTCCTCTTGATAGGTAAGGTTTTGAGTCTGATAGACTATTCCCCTTTATAAAAAGTAGTGGAGGACAGCCTTGATATGCTAATGATGTCCAGTGATACCAAAGGGATAATGGTATAGAAAAATTTTTGTCATTACCATTTTCTTTCATGACATGGGCAGCTTTTAAGAGGGATCTGGAGGTACATACAGTGTCTGTAATTTGCCAGGATGGAAAAGGATGATGCCTTTTGCAGGCAAGCAGTCATTACTTGCAAAAGCTAATAAGAGGGAAATGGTATTCCAAGAAGTACAAAGGCACTCTAAATGATTAACTGCATCAACTTTTGTTGGACATATTCTTTTAGTAAGAGAAGACCGATACCCCAGTTTAAAAATAGTCTGTAATCCTTTTCTTTGTTTGAAAAGTTTGAACTTATATTTTCTCATTCCACTCCTCTGTTTCTGCCTTTTGTAAATTAAATGTCCTAGCCAAATATTGAAAAGCAATGGTCCAGATATCCTAAACCATCACTTTTTATTTTTTACATGGAAAGTATTTTTCCCCCCCTGGATTTTAGAATTATTACTTATGGTACTGTTGCTCCAAATTTTAGTATACAGAAAGCAAGAAATACAAATATAAAATTTGAAGTTACAGGTGTCAAAGACGATGTCTGTGGAAACATTTATGGGCCTGTATGAACGTGTGTCCTTTTTCAAATAAAGTGAATTGATAAAAACAGTAATAATTTCAGAGTAAAAGCAAAATGCATAAGGCATTTGTGTGGCAAACTAGCAGAATTTAGTCATGTACTAAGGTCCTTGGCATACAATCCTTTTTGGTAAATAGGACACATTGCTCCAGAGATCAGGCAGAGTCAGCAGAAACATGATTGTATCCATGCTCCCTCTGCTAGGTGCAGGCCTTCCCTTCTGAAGAGGGTCCACCAACACTGCCTGATTTATTTTCTAGGTGTCTAAGGTAAATGGAAGTGGGTGCTTTTGAGTGATGATCTCTAGTCTGTGCTGTGCACTGTACTCTGCTTCCCCTGGGACTGAGCAGGAGGAAAGGAGCTGAGGCAGAGCAATGGTCACAGCCATGAGGATCTTATTGAGAACCTAATCCAGATTTCTGTTTAGGGCATATGAATATGGAGATGAGACACAAGAAATGAAGCAGACTCTTTTCAGGGTATATAAAACATTGCAGCAGAAGGACCTTTCTTTATTGGTATGGAGTAAGTCTACTGGTAAAATTTATGGTCAGGAATTCAAGTTTACAGCTCAAGGAAGTTGACCTAAATGAGAAGCTAAGCTATAACTAATAGGATAACTAAGTACATACATACATATATGTAGACATAAAAACGTCTTTTTTTCTTTAACGTTTACTGAGTCAGTTGATTTTAATGTGCTTTCATGTGCCATCTTCATCTGATGCCATCTGTTTACTGTTTTTGTGTGGGAAGTTGTTTTTTTAATCACTTCATGCAGTCATACATATGCAGAGTAATAGAGCAAAATAAAGTTCGTGCTTTTTGCTGTTGGTTAAATTGTGTCCTGCCAGTATTTTATTTGCTTAATAAAGCTTAGTTCTTCTATTATAGTGAAGAGGGTTGTGCGGGAAGATGCTTCACTAAAACTTGGAATCTCAGTAAAGGCCACCATCTAAGATAATCCTGTGTCTCCTTTTATGCTGCATCAGTAAATGCTTCTTGATAAGGGAAGAGAGGCCCATGGGCTGGAAGAAACTGAACATTTAAAATATGTCTGCTATTGATGGGGTAAAACCAAAAGGAGATGAGATTTTTCTTTCTTCAACTGCAAGTCATGAAACCGCCAGAACTGCCTCTTTCATATGGCCTTGAGTCCTTTTTCATGCAGTCCCATATTGTCATGAAAAACATTGTTGTCACGAGTTGGAGCTTCAGCTGCTTTGAGGGTAAATGACATTGGGCCCAAAGCATTGTCTGTAATGTTTGCTGAAGAGTAATTGAATTTTCTCTCTGTGCTTTTCTTCTTAATCTTATTTTTTTTCCCCTTCTGTTGTGGAATAGGGACCAAAAGTGGAAGTATGGTAACATTAAGTTATTAGTCAGCTTTGATCTTCTGTTATTGGATGCATGCAAATCTTGTCAAGCCTGCTTTAAAAATTCTTCGTAGATGTTTAAACATTCCCTTTTTTACTAATTTTTTTTCTTAGTTGCCTGACAGAGTGAAATATTTTGTTTGTATCACAGCAGTCCAATTTTGGATGCTGTTTCGTTATGTAAAAAGTATGCACATCCTAAATTAATAAATTAACATGATTTTTTCATGAGGAAAATAGGTCAGTTTCAAGGTCTTTGGAAGAAAACCAGACTACCACATTTACTGGTGCATCAACATTACATTTTGGAGAGCATGAAGTGAACAACTGTTCTTAAGTTTATTGGCAATATTTATCATCTTCCTTGCATAAGACTTGGCTTGAGGTGAATTTTAGAATTCAGTTTCAGGTCTTCACTTATTTTTGCCTGGGTTGGGTTTCTGTGTTTTGTTTTGGTTTTTTTCTTTTGTTTTTCTAGGTCATCTCCACATCTCTATAGTCCCTGAGTAATTCCTGCCATTTTATGTGTACTGCTCTTTGGACTCTTGATCTTCATTACAAATATTACTGTCTCACTGAAATTGTCAGCCTGTGACTGAATATCCTTAATGAACAGCAAATTCTACTGCGGCCCTTTCCATTCCCTTCCTTGGAGCGGATGAAGACTCTTATCTTTCACCTTTTTCAGTTGGTGCAAATTCTCCAAATTGTCTGCAGATTGCTGTTTTAGGAGACAGGTGTTTTTACATACAAACTCGCAAACCCTTAACCCTCAGCTGTCACAGCCTACTTCTTAGTTTGTCATCATTAGTCTCCTTCATGCCCATGCTCCTGCAGTGAAGGCAGGCTTGTAACAGGTTGGAGGGGCTGAAGGAAAAACCCAACATTCAGCTTGCAGACTCAAATTTAGCGCAGTCAAGCAACTGTGTCTGGAGAACATGGTCATGTCCAGGCATTGTTATTGTGAGGTCTGGGTAGCCTCACTTTCCATTGATCCAGAGCCATCAGTCTCTACGTTGCTGTGTCCTCATTTGTGGTGTCTGGATGCCCAGCAGGTCCTTCTCTTGCCACAGTCCAGTGAAATCTGAGACTGGTGCTGCTACACTACTGATGCAAAACTAGGCAAGTTAGGCAAAAATGCCTTTCAAAAAGTTTTAAGCTGTGGTCACATGGATTTCAGTGTGGTGTCTCATGGACTATGATTGTTTCACTAACATGCCAACATGTTATATCTGAAAGAAAGCAAACCTCAAATGCCTAGATATTTGAAATTATTTTATGCAGTAATGGTGAAATCAAAAGCCAGTTGAGATGTTTCTCCTTGTCAGACTGACTGAAGATGCAGTTGCTACATTCATCCCTAACACACTGTGGCTGTTACTGTGGGTAGGATTGAATTTGAGTGGGTTGCTTAAAAAAAAAAAAAATTGCTTTGATAATTGGTTGGGCTTTTCAGCTGAGACCAAAGCCCTGTTGGTTTTTGTGTCCATTTACATATGTGCTTCCAAGGCTTTTCTTCCAAACTTGAGCTGCCTCTGGTGAGTTGTCCCATGTCACCAGTGTGTGCTGTTTGAATGAAACCACGGATCAGCTTGTGCCTCTTGTGTTTGCCACATCCTGATTTACAGTTTGCCACAATCACAAAGGCGCTGGCAGTGTTGTTGGATTTAAAGAAGGGTTAGCATTTGGTTAGGATTGCACCAGGCAGGATGAAATTTATCTGCCTTTACCTCATAGCCCTGTGCAAGTGATCTGGGATGAGAAGCCATTGGAACATCTGATGCAACTTGCAGCCACCACTGCATCAAATACAAGGCAGTTATCCAGAAAACATGGACAGATGCAGAGCCCTGGATAAGGAAATTAGGGAATGGTTCATTGCTAAGGAAACCTCTGCTTCTTTGCAAGATTTTACTTTCTTAACATTTCATGTCTTTTGATATACATGGCATTTTTACCTTTCCTTCTTTTTCCTATGAATCTTTGTGAAGGAATTTCTGTCAAATTCAGCTGAAGCAAAAATAGCCTGGTACCATCACACAAAAACCCCAGAGCCTCATGTTGACTGTTGCTAGATGTAATTCATTTGCCTTGGTGGAGAAATAGGCAGAAAAGTTACTATCTATTTCAGTTTTCACTATTCTTTGATTTCAGAGAAAGGGAAAACCCAGCAGACACGTTTTTTCTTTGTATTCTTGCCCATGTTACATTAAATTTAGATACTTCATTTAAAACAAGAAACAAATGATCAGAATTAAACTGTTATTGAGTCACAGAACTGGCTGGTTGACAATTTATTTATTAATAAACAGTATTTATTTTAATTATGACCCAAGTCCTAACTGTCTATGTCACGCTACTAATTACTCTTCTGGTTTATAACTGCAGTAAATTTCACACAGGAATTTAATTAAAAGGTGTCTGAATGGTGAGTAGGTTTATTTACTTGTTAATTGAGATAACTAACACTGCAATGTGGTCTGAGGATGTTTATTAGTCTATTCTTTGAGGAAGATTGTCTCACTGGAACTTTGGGCTTTCAGATCCTGAGGTGCAAAGATGAGATAATTGTAGCTCTTCATGCTCAGGACCATGAGAAGATAGTGGCAGCAACATGGAGGTTTATGTTCCAGTGAATGATAATATCTTCCTGCACATTCAAGATCTGGCACAACTGAGAAGTAAAAGTTTCAGATTTTAGTTAATAGGGCTTCTTTTTTTAAATCTGACAAGTGATAAGATCAGATAGAGTTATTGCTGTATGAAAAATTTGCAAGAAGCTCCATTCAGAAGGAAAAATGAAATAGGAACAATGTAGCTAAAATGAATCACTCAGCCATAGATGATGGCAGGTAAGTGTAAATTGCCACCAGCCAGGGTAAGACTAGTTTTCTAGAAAAGGCAAAGAATGAGGACCAAAGTCCTCAGGTTCCACCAAGGCAAAGTCCAGGGAATTTTGCTTTTTATAACTTTGTATTGTAATATCACACATAGAAGCAAATAATGCAACGAGACTAACAGAACAGTATAAACCACCCATTATCCCTGCATTCATTAATGATTTACCTTTCTTTCTCTTCCTCTCCAGGGCTGCTCTTACTCTGTTTCTTGTGGGGGACATCCACAACCTCTTCCAGGGCATCCAAGCACAGCTTGCTCAACAGACTGGCTAGGCTGGCCACCACTTGTGGCTGGGATCCCTTCCAGTTAAGGGATGACTGTCCCCATCTATATCCACCTGTGAATCAAGTGGCAGGTGACAGGAAAGTCACTGCTACAGGCAGAAGGAAACACCTCCATGATGCCCAGGGTAGTCCTGCTCTTGGCCTGGTGGTTGGAAACCACAGGCTTGCAGCACTGCTCTGTAGTGGATTTGTTCTCACAGCATCAATTGTTACTCCATCTGTCCTGGCACTGGGGTTAGTCCCAATGCTGTAAATAAGATTATGCTACTTACAAGAATCCCAGTACATTGCTTTGTTCAGATAAGCCATATGAAGGCTTCTTTAGGTTCAGTGGAGCAGTTTGGTGTGTCCAAGGGCTTGTACACAGGTGCCTGAGTGATGAGAGGGGTGATGGCATTGGCTGCACAGCTCCTGGAGGAGACTAGAACAGTGGTTTTGTGTCATGAGGGGACAGCTCATCTTGGGTATGGCTGTGATGGAAACCTCTCTGTTGCTGCACCCAACCAGCAATCCAGCTCTGCTGCCCCTGTGTGTCAGGGCTGACTGCGGCCATGGAGCACTACACCACACTGCACCATAGTGCCTGCCCTGAAATACCAGCCCATTACTTGGAGAGGAAAACCATGTTGTATGGCCATCTGGAGTGGAGGTACCAGAGAGGAAGTGCATTAAACCTGATACGTACACAAGGAAGAGGGTAAATGGGAAGAAGCAGAAAATGTGGAGTGCAGCTTTCTTTCACAAGAAGTCTCCCAACCCATCTGAGAGACTAAAAGTTTTGTGGTTGGTCATTGTTCTCTAAGATCCTGGCTGTGTATAACATCTGTGGCTGGAAGATAGCCTTTTCCTGGGTTTTAATATTGATTACCTCTTATACTAGTTACAAATCTGGTAAATCTGGTAGTGCCTGGCACAAAACTCTCTCCTTTGTGCTCAGGTCTGCATAAGGCACTCCCCTGGACTTTTTGTTTCAGTGCAGTGGGTTGATCAGATGCATCATTAGGAAAACACAGCTGATGTTGGCTGGTCTCTGTATTGCTGTTGGGAGGAAAAGGCTACAACTGGAAGATTTGGCAAGGAGAGAATAATTTTGCTCAAAATGACCTTGCAGCTGGGAATGCTAAGGATGTCAGAGTGAGGAAACTCCATTTAGTATGCCTAGTGTTGTCCATCCTCTGCCTATTTTGAGAAGAGGAATACCTGCACCCAGATAATAGACTCTCACACGTTTGAGCCTCCTGTTGGGAGAAGGAGACATTGTAAAAGCCCAGCCTTGTGATAAGGTGTGCATGCACAAGGCCCTTTCATATACTGAGGCAGGCTGTGGGGGCCCCCCACACTGTTCTCTGGGATAAACTCAGCCCCTCCAGTCTCTGCTGCCTGGTATTGTTAGCAAGGTAATGACATAATCTACTCTTCATTTCAGCTGTGGTTGTCCTGGTCACCTGTATGTGTCAATTCACACAGTTGTCCATCTCATGGAGGTGCCCATAATGTTTTCTTCATATGCAAATCCTCATTCCTAAGAAGAGGACCTAATTTCTGAGACACACTGGCCTTTAGGCCCAAGTGCAGGGGCCCATTCCAAATAGTTGTTACAGCTTGTCTTGTAAAGAAGTGTCTTGCTGTCTATCAACACTGGCAAAGCTATTAACTATATGAATAGGGCAACTTGGTGCAGCCTATGGAAATAAAATTTTGTCTCAAGATAACTTTTAATTTCCTGATTGTAGTTCTGGGCTGTATGTATTTAAGATACAGTTCTGTTGTTTTCAGAACTGCTTAAAGATACCAGTGGAATAAATTAGTGGAGTTAGCAGAACAAACAACTCAGAGAGCATTGTATTGGCATTTGCTGACTGTCTTGGTCATACTTTACTGGCTCTCATCAAATCCTTCCACCACCTGGACAGAATCATTACTAGCTGTATTCCTTAGAACCTAGTGTCCTAGTTAATTAACAGATTCAGTACCTTGGCATAATGCTTGGAAGGTTGTATCTTAGTCACAGTGTGTTTTTACCTGTAGAATATATTTTAGTTTTGTTGACACACCCCCAGGTGTACAACTGCTGAAGCTTTGGTGCTTGTTGCAGTACATGAATTGTACAACTTCCCTGAAGCACTTTTTGGATAAATAGCCCCAAATAATGCCTCAAAAGAATTTTCTGTCACATTTAGACAGAATCAATCAAAGCTATAAGGCTTCTGTCAAACTCAGAAATAATCTGTTCTCTCATAGGAGCTTGATTATTGTACAAACCATAGTTGTGTTCTTAAAATCAGGTTCTCTCACAGTGAGGTGCACTGGATTTATCTATCTCTTGTTAAGAGGTAGTACAATTCTGATGACAGCTTGAAATAAATACAAAAATGCATAAAATGTACCACACTTCCCCTGCAAATCATCCTTGGCTGCCTTTTGGCAATGGACACAACCATCTATGTCTGTAGCTGTGCATCACTTCAGTGCCAGAGATTTCTGAATCAGTTGGACAGATGTGTGTAAGTTCAGGCATCTGCCTGAATCTTTACTCTCCCTGTCTAATGAAAAGGATATCTGGATTTTTCTGGGCTGTCAGGTAGGTTCTGCTCTGTACCAGACTTTGTAACTAGCCTGGATGACAGTCCATTCTCATTTGACTCAGTGTTGTTAAAGGGGTGAGGGAGCATTTACAATAACTGAGAATATGTGACAGCTGTGCCTATTCATTTGCACTGATGATTGCAGCTATAATAATTCTGGATAATATTTTATACTGGTTTGTGATTATCTTTTAGAAAAACTTGATATTAAGCCCTCCTTTTCTCAGACTTTCAGAATCCTATTAATGAGCCTGTGGAACTAAAAAAGCAATTTTGTGCATGCTTTATGGACTGGAGTTTTGATGCCCAGTAAAAACGTAGGGAGAACTGGGAAATATTTATAAAAATATCGAATTTCATGAGAAACCTGGACAATATGGAAAATGAAACCTGTTCTCTGATCAGAATGCTAGAAATTTCCTATATATTAGCTGAAGTTAGATGTCTTTTCTTCTAAATGGATAAATGGTTAGAAAAATAATGGTTCCTATTATTATTTTGGTAGGTTTTTAATTTTTCCATTTTAGTGTTTTGGTTTTGTTTTTTTTTTTAATTTTTGTGGGGTTTTTTTTGTTGTTGTTGTTTGTTTTGTTTTGGTTTTTTTTTTAATTGTGGATTTTTCATCGTTGTTGTTTTGTAGGTTTTTTGTTGGTGGTGTTTTTTTTAAACCATGTGCTTTGCAATGTGTTTAGCAATGTGTTTTGCCATTTAACAAAGCCAGACCTTCCTTGCCTGTACAGCTGCATTATGGCTGTGATCAGCAAGGACAGTAAAAAATAGAAGACATGCTGCTCCCTATTGATCATCACTGCATGTGGGTGAAAATGTTTGTATTGTTCTTTTTTGTTTCCTGTGCTGTCTGAGTTCATTCATGCTTGATTACCCTTCTTAGCTTTGACCTACAGCCTTGAAAAATGAGAATAGAAAGAAAAAATGTTCAGTACAATCACCAATAAAATGCAAATCATCAATATAGCTCCTTTTTTTTTTTGTATTTTAAAGCAAACGTGTAAAAAGTCAAATGTGCCTGGATGACTGGGCAGCTATCAGTCTCCCTTGCTCAAGTAGCTGTCAGCTGTATTTCTTTCACTCCTGACAGGCATTAGACTGTGAGCTGAAATTGTTCAGAGGTGCTTTCCATCACATATGGACATACCCCTTCTTCTATGAAATATTCTGCTTTCTTCATGTTGATATACAGGGGTGAGGGCAGAAGTGGCCTCTTGCCTGCTGTGCGGGTAGAGACTGTGGGTCTGCCTGGGACTTTCTTCTGTGGTTCCCTGAGCCACGCTTCCTTCATTCAGGGTGGGAATGACCCAGGGCAGTGTTTTCACGTGGGACTCAAATTTCTGGTTTTTAACCAGAAAAAGATGAAGATAGGTATGATGATCATGTATGACCAGCCAGTCCCCTGCATCTCTGAGGGCTGCTGCTGCAGGGTGTCTGAAGTGCTTTGTCTGCCTGAAGCACTGTGGAGGAAATGTGCAGGCAGCTGACCTTGGACATATGTGTGCACATCTGTGAGTGCATATGTCCCTTCCTTGGGACCTTCACTTCCCAGCATTCTCAACTGCCTGAGCTTTTGCCACCCTCTTCATCTTCATTTGTGGGTGACACCTCTCTCCTGTCACAGGGGCTAGGTCACCCTGGTGTAACACAGTGATATGCAGAGAGGAGACTGCAGATTGGAAAGGTGGTTGAATCCAGTCAGGGATGTTGTGAATAACTTCTGTGTATTAATTTGTGCCTGAGAAATAAAGGATTTAAAGACAGGGAAAGGACATTCGCCGAGAAGCTCCAGGATGAGGGGGGGCGGAACGAGGGAAGATTTAGGCCATCAGCACATGCATGGATGTGGCTCCACTGGAAATGGACTAGTAAGCATGCTTGATGACCGAAGCATCTGCCCGAGAGACTGAATTGAATCTGCAATGGACATTTAGACATCCTTTCTGTTTCTTCTAAAAACCCACTCAAAAACCGAATATGGTCTGCAATGGACACTCAGACATCTTTTCTGTTTTCCCTGAAAGCCCACTCGGAAAAGTCAGAATCCCAAAAGGGGGCTGATGCATACCAATACCCGAATAACTGGACAAAGGAAAACCCTGCCTCAGGGAAACTAGAAAGTATAAAAACTGGACCTTTAGTGGTGGGATTTTGGGGCGAACGAAGGGGAGGCAAGGTGCGATAGAGGCCTGTCTCACATTTCACCCCATTAGATCGATTTGAACTTTATCGTGGCTGTGATTTTTTCCTAATTCGTTTCCATACTCGCTGTCACGCAAAAAAATATTTTTTTTTAATTATTACAATTTGGCTCACCTCGTTTATAACAGTGATATTAGAACAGTGCTTTTGAGCTCATTTAGCCTAATAATTTTAATTATTGGTATTTAATTAATTACCAGTAATTTTAACAGCTGATCTCTGTCAAAACTTGCCCTAGATATTTTTGCACAGTGCTGCTTTCTGCTATATGAACTTCCTTTGCACTGACACACACCAGGTCTTGTTGTCAGTGAGGGACAAGATATGTTTGTCCCTGCAGGACTATGAGAGGAAGATGAGGAGGAATAAATCCAGACATCTGAGATAAACTCTGCATTTGGCATAGAGCCATGTGGCACAAGGGCAGTGGGTACTGCTGTCCCTGGGATGCTCTTGTGAGGTCTGTAGCATGGGCTGGGACAAAGCAGTGCAATGCCCCATCCTATAGGTAACAAGTGTGTTCAAAGGGCCAAGAGGCCACCCAATGGTTTTCACTGTTTCCCTCTGTTTTTAAGCACTGCTGACCACCTTTACCTGCCTGTATTAGTCTGTAATGCTGTGTGTAAGTCCAGACATACACCTGTGCTGGGCTACTTTTCTCTCACAAAAAATTTGGAACATGCATTGTCTCTTTAGCTTTCATCTGAAGCGTTTGGAGGAGAAAGATGGAAGTGCATCAATTCTGTGCTAGCTGTAGGAAAAGTCAGAAGTCTGAGTGTATGTGTGAGAATTTCAAAATGTGGTGCACCCAGATTTCAAAGTAAATTCTTCTGATCATATTAGGCTGACTCATGACTAGGCACAGCAGAAAGGGCTCACCCCTTGTAGTGGCGGGATACATTTTGGAACTGTGAGTTTAACTAAACAAGCCTTGTGACATAGCTGAGCCCTTGTCTCTATCCCTTGATTAACTTGGCCAGCAAAGTTGAAAGAGTTGAGGTTAAACACAGCCTCTGTGAAGACAGCATCATCCTAGAGAGGCTTATGCTGCCTCTAGAACAGTACTGCTCTCTTTGTTAATCTCTCTGTTATAAATGAAATGACCCAATCTTGGATCAAAAGTCAAATTTTATTAAAAAAATGGAATTTGAGCAAAAATTGAAATGGAATCAATTAAAAAGAAAATAACAAACGCAAGAAAAA